>MEIZ01000153.1:108340-135672 GCA_001723225.1 Globodera ellingtonae | reverse complement strand
TGTTAAATTGTTTAATTTTGTTTTTTTGTTTTAGCTAAGAGATCGTGGACCCGCTGCTGCAGGGGCAATTGTGATTGTTCTTCTTTTGCGCAGTGTCAGCAAAATGCACAAGCTTTTATTGCTGCAAAAAAATATGATCAAGAATTTCCTGCAGTGCACATGAAGCCAAGGAAATTGACCAAACTTACCGCTCAGTGCCATCGCAAACACAATTGTGCATCGGGAGAGACCTTTCATCGGGCAAGTTTTGTAACATTTTTATTTCAAGGACATTGTTTAAGGTTGACTATTACGACAGCGGACAGTTTGGCGATGCTACTTGTGAACATTGTGACGCACTTTTACTCCATTCGGAACGTGACGCAATAAAAAAGCAGGGGCGTGTCTCTCCATGTTGTTCAAATGGCGAATGTCATACCGAAGAAATGGCTGCCGCTTATGCAGAACTTCAAAGCCCACCAACTATTCTTACGGAGCTGGCAGGGGCGTCCGACTTGCGAGCACGAGAACAATTCTTGGACAACACATTGCCATTAAACAACACGTTCGCGTTTGCTTCCGTGCACAGTGAAAAAGCTCCAGAGGATCAAATTGCTGGCCGAAAGGACACCGTCAAGTATAATGGTCCGTTCTGTTCTTTTTTTTTTACATTCATTCTTTTAGGACAATTTTCATTCCAGTTCAGCGACTTGGTCGCGCCGCAGGGGCGTCGTCCAACATTTGCTCAAGTCTATACCCTGATGCCTGAGGATGCACTCCGCCTACGTTCCGAAAATATCGCCGATGTGCTTGCATTACCAATTAGACAAGCAATAATGGAAAAACTCGAGCAATTAATGCGCGAGAACCCGTACGGCGTACTTTTATGACGGCAGGGGCAAAAATAGCGGAAGCAATGGAGCGGAATGAGGGAGAAATTCCCCGATTTCAAGTGTGTTTTTTGTTGCACTTTTTTTTTATTTTTTACAGATTGTTTTGCTGACCGACCGCGCTCTTAATACTGAGGCAGTTCGAAGCAGGGGCGAGTGCACAGTTATTGAAAAGACGGAGCCCCGTCTGCTCAACAAATAGCGGTTATTTGGGTACAAGAAGACGGGTTGGCCCCAGGAGTGCATGGTCAATATAATTATTTCACCAATACATCTTTTATTGTTACAGGTTTTTGGGTTTGCGACAAAGCTGGAAAGATGAGGCTATTGAAAAGCGGGATGCCACAACTAGACCCATGTTGCTTCCCTCTACTACATCCAAGAGGAACCCCCCCCCCCCCCCACTTCCCATCAATCAACCAAACGTTAGCAAAATTATATTAAACAAATGAACGCGAATTTTGTTGTCTAAGAATCCTTAAAAAATGCAGTCCAATGGAATTTGTTTTTTCTGCTGGACGCTCCGCATAAAACGTTCGGTTCACTATTTTCTTGCCTTTGTCTTCTGCTGTCAAGTGGCTGTCGTCGGTGGTGTTGGGTGAACTTGTCATCATTTTTTGTAAAGAAATTAATGTTTGGTATCTTACAAATTAGGAGTATGAACAGGGTTCGCAGATCTGAGGTTTTAGCCTCATTTTGTGGCTTTTTGATAGTCCAATGAGGTTCTATTAGAAAAGGGAGGGCCAAATGCAATTGCGCCAGCAAGTGACAGATGAAAACCCCACCACAACACGTCAAGCAGAGACGGATTTTTTGCCTAAGCCTAAGCCTAAGGTGGCTTAGGTCTAAGCCTAATTAACCCCTAAGTCTCTAACTTTTCCCGAGTTATTCTATCCGACTTTGATGTTACTTAAAAAATCGGTTTTCCTTAATTTTCAAAGATTTCAACCGATTCAAAAATTTTCTTTCAAATTAGTGTCGCATATTCCAGTGTCGTATTTTCATAATGTCGCATTTTCTGTCGGTGTCGCATTTTCCGGGCGCCGCCGAAAGGTGCTTGAAAGCGTGTGCGCAAGGCCATTTGGACATCGGTGGGTGTTAAATTAGGGTTGGTTCCCGACATGGTAAACCCCGGACTCCCTAAGCCCCGAAATGGCGACCCACGTTATGTGCTAAAAATATGAAAAATATCGAAATATGTTACAACATATGTGCTAAATAACCCAAAATTATTTGAAATAAATGTAATATTTTTGGAGATTTATGATAACCTATTCGCAAAAGAGATTTAAATCCGGACAACCTACATTTAATATTTAAAAAACAGATGAATTTTAAGTATGAATTATTGATTTTTACTATTTTTTTTAAATTTTATTTTTTAAATTAACAATATAAAAGATATGAGACTTGAAATCTACGAGAATCGATATGCGTGCGGCCATTTTTTTGGTCCTTATTAATGAATTAATGTTTCAATAATTTTTAATCATTTTTTCTATTTACCGACTATATCATCTTTTTGTCAAGACGTGGTTTAAGAACAGAATAATATTAAAACAAAATTCAGATTAATCTTTCTATTCAAATCAATCAATATACTCCTTAATTCAATTTAACCGGAAAAAACAAATAATAATTAAAATCTAATTTTACGTCAAAAATATAAAATAATTGAAAAGTCATGGCAATGAATGGATCAAATTCAATTCCATTTTATTATTCTCCAATTCCTTTCATTCAATTCCCTTTTTACTAATTAATAAAAAATGCTTTTTTGACTGACTCATAAACCCTTTTCAAAAGGGAATTTTCTTCCCCCCCCCCGCAGTGTCTTCTCGTAAATGGTTTGAGTATAAATAGGCAATAATTAAAATTGGAAATTTTATTAAATATTATTCCAAAAATGTTTTTTCCGATTTTACTCTTTAATATTTTGCTTATTCTCTCGGAAGGCGCTCCATGGCAACAAAAGAAGGTATCATTTCGATTCATTCGCGACAGCGCCCTTGATTACCCCTGGATACCGTATATACTCTTGTAAATCCACATGTGGAATTATTTTTCAACCTCCTCAGAAAGGGCGGAATTATTAGAGGGTGTGGAATTATCAGAGGGTGTGGAATTATTTTTCAACCTCCTCAGAAAGGGCGGAATTATTAGAGGGTGTGGAATTATCAGAGGGTGTGGAATTATTTTTCAACTGTTTGGCGATATGTTCTTTCTATCACGAAAATTCTTCTTCATTTCACCCAATTTCCTTCCAACTTCTCACAAAAAAATTTTCCAGAAGTCGTATCTGTCCTTATTTTTAAAAATTTTCGATACGACCCCTGGGTAAAACACAAAAATTGACCCCTAAATTGATTTTGGAGAAAAATTTTCTTCTGGAAAAATTCCTTAAGAAAAATGCAATAAGTAGTTACCGCCTTCCATTCCGCCACTACGGTAATGACGTCATCAGAGCCAAAAGGTACAGGAGGGGTGGCGGCCATTTGAGCGCCAGGGTGTCGGGTGAGCGCCAGGTCATTTGAGCGCCGGCCAGCTGAGGCCCAGAGCCCAAACCTATTGGCAGGGTTGCTGCGCGACTTTTTTAAAATTTTTGAAATTTCAAAATCTTAAGACGTTTGAACATCTTGCGCACTGCGCGACTTTATGCAAATTTCTCCTGCGCGACTTTATTTAATATTATTTATTTATTATTTTATTTTTTATTTTTAATTTTTTTTCACTGCGCGARGTACTCGCGCACCTGCGCGACTTTTTTCGAAATTTAAATTTTTAAATTTCACTTGCGCAGCTGCGCGACTTTTTTTGACTCTGCCAAAATATTTTTAATCCGAAAAATTCATCCGCTGCTGCGGGGATCCGAACCCCCGCTGCCCCGCTGCGAGAGAGAGACGAGAGCACTAACCACTTGGCCAGTGGTGTATTGGGAGCAATGGCCTCTATTGCCCTTATATGGCGGAGAATGACGTCAGCCAAAGGGAATATACAAATTGTCTCCACTGCAGTAGTGAGTGAGGGGGTCTGCAGCCAACAGCAAAGTTCAATCCCGTGCGCGAGCAAATATTATTTTTTAAAATTAAATATTTAAATTAACTTAATAAATTCATAAAATTCAAAATTATTTACAAAATATAAAAAAATATTTTTAAAATCCAAAATTTCTTTTTAAATCATTAAAGAACAATCGTAAAGTAAAAATAAAAAATTTCAAATTTAAATAAAATTGGTTTTGATTGAAATTTGATATCTTAAGATATTATTCACGTTGTTTATTTTGCATCCAATATTTTCTCAATAAAATTCAGTATTGTTCAAAAAACGTAAAGTAAAATTAAAAAAAGCTTTCGCATTGAAATATTCTGTCATTGTTTATTTGTGCTTAATATTTGGCAAACGTTCTAAAATTGTTACACTTATAAAATCAATCACTTGGCCAAGCAACATTGAGCGAAAAGGAATAATGATTATATTTATTTTTATGAAGTTTAAAATTTAATCCACAATATTTGGTTTAAAATATTAAATTTCTAACAGATTTATTAAATTGCGTTTCAATTTGTGTTTCAACTTTAAATTTCATTTATGCTTTTAGATAATTTTTAAAAATGGAATTTTCTGATGACGAGGGGCCTCCAACATTGGATGGACCCTATCCCATAGCAAACGACAGCAATAATTTTTTGGGATTAGCAACTCCATTTGATGAAGCTGCAAGCGCGCAACATCCGGTCGAGGCGTCAGCAGTGGTAAGGGAACTGCATTTTTTTTGTTTAGGTCATTACAGCAAACAAATTATAATTCTTTGAGAGTGATTTTCAGGTGTCTGCGCAACAGAAAACAGCTGCGCGACCAGGACGGAAAGAGCCGGCACTGAACAAGAATTTGGACGTGGAACAGTTCAATGGAGCCGAATGGATGTGCCTGGCAGCGGCACAGGCTAGCAGTGGACGGTTTAAAGGTGTGGGGGAATAACAAAATAAATTGCATATAAATAATTAATTAATTAAAATCCCTAACAAAAGGTGTTTACGACTCTGCCAGAGCTATTGAAAAAGGGACGCGCACGGGGCACACCTCTTTAGTGTCACCCTGGCCCCTTTTTTGGACACCTGCGCGACTTTATGCAAATTTTTTCGCTGCGCGACCCACTCGCGCACCCTGCGCGACTTTATGCAAATTTTATCCTGAGCGGCTTTTTTTCTTTTTATTTATTATTTTAATATTTCAATTTTTTACTGCGCAAGTTACTTGCGCACTGCGTTACTTTTAAAATTATTTAAATTTCATTTATTAATTTTTCACTGCGCGAGATTTTAAATATTTTTTAAAATTATTTTTAAGTCAAATAAAATTATTTTCATCGCTGGGAGTTTGATCTTTCGCTCGTTGTCAGTCGAAGCCCGCACACTAACCACTTGGCCACAGGGACATTGGGGGAAAGGGAATACAATTCGCCTTTAAGCCAAAAATTATTTAATGCATCTTTCCCCCCAAAAAGTTCTTAACGCATCTTCGCATTTATTTTTTTAATGAAATATTTTTAAATTAAGAACAATTTTTAAATTTTAACGACAAGGCGTTTGAAATTTGCATTTTTGTTCAAGCATTTCGATTTATCGGCCGGTTTATGCTCAACTTCATCGGGGGGTCGGCATACCCCGAGGACGTTTTGAAGGCGCTCTTCTCCATGAGCTTGGCCTACGCGGTGGAGGGAGCAAATGCAATGAAAATCGTTGCTGATCACTTCATCTTTTTGCTTTCTGCGCGGCACCTGGACTACGAGATTGCACTTCACTTCAAGAAGATCGACAACACCACGGCGGAGACAATTTTGACGCGCTTTGAGATGGTGGATCAAAGCAACAAATCAAAAGAGAGGCCTTCAATTTGCGAGGAGTCTTTCGTCATTGACATCACCGCAATTGACAGCGGTGGAAAGCGGAAAAAATTGGCCGGCAAAGGACGCCCCAAAGAGTTCAACATAAACTACAACATCTATCAGGGGGCAACATTCGAACTTACTAACAACGACAACTTTTGCCTTTTTCGGGCCTTCGAATTTTTGCGAATGAAGGTTGTGCTGCCCCATCAACGGTTCACTGATTATAAGCGCGACGAGGTATGGCAACTGAACAACGTCATGACGTTATGCCGTACTTGCCGCATTTCAAGGAGGCAACAATTTTATTCGGTTGAAGAATATGGGGGGAGAATTCAGGTAGTTGGCATAAAATAATAATAATAATAATTTAGTCAATATTATTTTATTTTAAGGCATTTTACGAACAGCTTCATCCCGGAATGTTCCGGCTTTTCTGCTTTGAAACATCCGGCAAAATGAAGCCTTCATGGAAATCTGATGTAGCTGACTACCAACACGAACTTTGTGTGTTGTTTACGGATGACGACGATGGGGGTGTGGGACACTATGATGCAATAAAGACWATTGGGCGGCTGTTCAATCAAAAGGGCAATTACTGCTTTGGGGTATGCAGCCGACGCAAATGGCAATATTAAATTGACTTTWAGTGCGAGATGCCATACSTTCAACAAGCTCGCCATAACGCGAGCTGTAAGTGGAAATGCCACAACTGCCAACGCGTCGGCAACTCATWCAGGGGCAATTGCGACAACAAAAACGGCACCTTTTTTGAAACATGCTTAGCCTGCAATAAGGCATGTCAAAACCAATTGAATTAATTATAATTTTACTTTTTTTAGACTTTTAAATGCGCTGAATGTTATGAACACCACGCCAAAACAGTCACGCGGAAAGTTAAGCGCGGAAAAGAAACGGCGACGAACGAAACAGCCCTCTGCAAAAGTTCAAAAAAATGTGTTGATTGCGGCGTGATTTATCAGACTCGGGTACGCGTTACTTTTGAACCATATTTGCAGGCCTTAATTTTAAGGACCAAGACAAGCAGAAAGGGCACGTCTGTGGCCAAAAATTCTGTCGTATTTGTCTCGGGTACCACGCGCCTCGGGATTGCTACATCCCGTATCGGCCAAAGGCTAAGAAGGAGAAGCGGTTCATCTTCTTCGACTTCGAATGCACTACTCACTTCAAACCGGACCCGGAGATTTTGCGCTTCAAGCACCAGGTAAATTAGAAAAATTATTAAACTTGTTTGAGAAATTTCATTTTTAAAAAAACAACAGGTCAATTTCTGCTATGCTCATGTGACTTGCACGCGGTGCATTGAGAAAGAGGTGTGGGATCAGGAGCTGGACCGGGCGTGTGCTATCTGCGGGCCGCTGCGCTTCTACTCCTGGGCCCCCTTCCGCTATGACAACACCGACGTGGATCGGCACTTCAGGGTGGACGACCCGCTGGCGGCATTCACAAAGTGGCTGCTGCACTTTGAGTCCGAGACGCTAGGCCTTGATCCCAATGAGCGCCGGAAGCGTAAGCGAGCCCTTGCCAAAAACAACATATTTGACGAGGAAGCCGCTGACGCCGAAAGTGACGACGATGACGACAACAACTACATGATTTTTGGAGAGAAAGGCGAAAAGCCCATCTCCGTCACAACGTACGCCTACGCACACGCCGGTAAGATTAAAAAAGAAAAAGGATAGAATAATTTGATAAACAAAAATAAATAAAAAATGAACACAAATAAAAATTGAAGGTTCTCGCTATGATCACGTGTTGATCTACGGGGAGATGCTGAGAATGGGCGTCAAGCCCAATCTCGTTCGTCAAGGAAATCATTTGCTGGAACTGCGCGCACCGAAAAAGGGGGGGTTAACGGCGACTGTCTTCAGGGACAGGCAATTAATAAATTAAATTGCAAATTTAATAAAAATTTTCAGCTATAAATTGATTCCGGTGAAACTGGCGGCGTTTGTCAAGACGTTCGGTCTTGAAATTGATGGAGTGGAGAACAAAAAGTACTTTCCGCACAAGTTCAACAAGGTAAGGCTAAAATAAAATTAAAAAAAAAAATTCTTTAAATTGCCCTTTAGGAAGAAAACTACGACAACGCCCTTGACACCCTGCCGCCGCTGGAGATGTACTACCCAGGCGGGCATTTCCCTGAGGAGCGGAAAAAACTTGAAAGTTGGCACAGAGACAACTTCAACACCCCCTTTCTGCTGCGCGAAGTAATCGCCGATTACTGCAAAACCGGTAATTTTAGGCCATAAAATTTAAAATCTTTTTAAAAATTTAGATGTCCAAATTCTTGCGCATGGGGTGATAAAGATGCGCAAGTTGTTCTACGACGAAACGGGCGATGACATCACCGATTCGGTGACGATTCCGGTTAGTTTTGATTAATGAATACAAATAAATAAATAAAATTAAATTAAATTAATTGACGCAAATATTTTAGTCCGCTTGCATGAAGTTTTTTGTGGCAATGGCGCACATCGACAATCAGAAGATCGCCATAATCCCGCACCTTGGTTACGAGAAACGAGGGAAACAAAGCGCAATTGCGCGGAAATATCTTAAGGTTGCTTTAAAATTAAAATAAAAATAAAAAAATAATAATTTAAGTGGCGGGGTGAAGAGGAGATGCGCGAGAATGGCCTCACCCTTCGCCATGTCGAAAGCCCGGGCGGCGAGTACAAGTTCGGCAACTTCAGTTTGGACGGGATGCTGGAGAGGCCGGGGGAGGGCAATAACCTCGCAATCGAGGTCAACGGGTAAGTGAAAAAAGGCCGGGCTTTCAATGATTTTGGCACAAACAGTTGCTTTTGGCACGCCTGCCCGCACTGTTACCCTGATGACGCTGCAATTGTTGCCGGAGGGGAGACTGCGGGGGCAATCCGCGCAAGGGACGCGAAGCGAATCGCCCAGATTGCGCGGGAGTTCGAGGTTGAGATTATTTGGGAGTGCCACCTGAACCGGCTGCTGGAAGACGACCCTGCGATGAAGGCGTTTTTTGACAACACCCCCGACTCGGGCCCCATTGATTTTCACGACGCCTTTTTTGGCGGTAATTTACAAAATTTAAATTTATATACTTCAAAATTTAATTAAAGGCCGAACGGGCCCGGAGTGGTTAGGGGCTTCTGTGATCAAGGAAACTGGTGAACTCCTCCCAAGGACGATCAAAATAAAAGACTTCAACAGCCTTTACCCATCTCGGTAAGAGCCTTCCAATTTTTGGCATTAAATTAAAAAAAATTCAGGAACATGTTCACCAAATACCCGGTCGGCCACCCAACCCTCGTCCACTTCGACAAGGACGTACATTGGTGCAAGCCTGCAGACATGGTCGGGGACGACGGATACCCACTCGAGGGAATCATCAAGTGTTTTGTCGTCCCCCCTCGGCACGTCTAYTGCGGCATACCCGTCTTGCCGCTCCGGCTGAATAAGCGGACGCTGTTCCCCTTGTGCCGGAAATGTGCCGAGATCTTCCCGAACGGCGCGCTGGACATGGAATACAGCTGCCCGCACTTTGAGGACGAGGAAAGAGGTAAGTATTTTTTAATAATAATAATAAGAATTAAAATTAATTTGAATTTTTAGGCTTTTCGGTCACAATCCCGCACATTGAGTTGGCGGAGGCTCTCAGGGTCGGCTACACAGTCACGCGCGTGTACAGGGCGTACATCTGGCCGTTGGCATGCGACTGGAGTGACTTCTTGTTCCACAGCTACCTCGAGAAGTTTTTGAAGATGAAATTTGAGGGTAATTTTTATTTGAAACAATTTCCACATTTAATAATTATATTTAGCCAGCGGCTACCCGGCAAACTGTTCAGAGGAGGGCATCAGCGAGGAGGAGGTGGCCGCACGAAAGCAGGCGTACATCAACAAGGCCTTTAGCGTGTGCCAAGTGCGCTTAAACCCCGACCACATCAAATTCAACCCGGGCCTGCGATACGTTGCAAAGCTCTGCTTGAACTCTCTTTGGGGGCGTTTCGCGCTGAGGTAAAATTTACAAAAAAAATCAAGACAAAAAAAAAAAATTCAAACTTAAGAAATCGGCTGACCAAAACGGAGATCATTGACAACCACGCGGACTTGGCCAAGCTCCTGAACGACGACAAAATCGAAATCAGCAGCATTGACCAGCTGACCGAAAAGTTCTGGATGGTCTGCTACAAGGCCAAGGACGAGCACGTGGTCGAGCACGACACGAGCAACGTAATGATTTCGAAGGGATTGAGGGCAATAATTTAAATTTTAAACTGCGCAGGTTGCCTTGGCCCTTTGGACGACCTCAGCGGCCCGAATTCATCTCCTCGACTCGCTGCAGCAGGTCTTTTGCCCTCCGGGGGGCACCCGCCGTAAAGACACGCGCGTACTTTACATGGTAATTTAAAAAAAATTAAACAATTCAAAACTTGTCTTTTTAAGGATACCGACTCCATCTTCTACGAGTACGAGACGGCCCTGGGGGACCCGCTGCCTGGCGGCGAACAACTTGGTATTTTTGAATTGAAAAATAATAAATAAAAAGTTTTTTAGGAGAGCTGACGGATGAGTACCCGCTGCACACAATTGTGGAATTCGTCTGCGGTATGGTTTAGGGTCGGGGAGTCGAAAAATATTTAAGTTGTTATTTTAGCGGGCCCAAAGGCCTACGCCCTCTGGCTGCGGGACAACACCACCGGCGAAGATCAATACAAAATGAAGCTGCGCGGCATCACACTGGACTCGGACGCCTGTCAACAAATCAACTTCGCAAAGATGAAAGAGATGGTGATGGAAAAATTGGGCGAGTGCGACAACTACTGCAGCTTCAACTACCCGTCGAAGAACTTCCGGATCACCAAAAAGGGCGACATCTTCACCGTCCCTTTGGCCAAGAGGTTCAACCCGACGGTCAATAAGGGGGTGATCAGGGATGATGGGCTGCGGGTTGTCCCCTTTGGCTACACGGACAAGGAGTACTGCCAGTTAAACAACCCCCACTGCTGCGAATGCCAAGTCTTTGTCCCAGATCCGGAATATAACTTTAATATTGCCGATCTTGATCCCCAATTTGATTAAATTGTTTGTTTTTTCCAATTTATTGTAAAACAAAATCTTCGTAATAAAATTTGATGCCAAGGCGATTCGATTTTTAAGGGATAAACAATGAAAAAAAAAGAAAGTGTGATACGAGTAACAAAACCCAATTTGTGGAGTAAAATCCGGATTTTTTTAAACTTGAGGATTAATAACGCAGCTTAGAGTAAAGTTACAGGGACATGCAGGGGTTCATTCGAAAGGGGAGAGGCCCCTCTATAATTCACCTAGACCAAAATTTCGAATTTTTGATTTTTAAAACAGTGAGGAGGTCGAGATTTTTTTATTCATTTATTTTTCAAAATCCTCAGTTGTAACCCAATATTTTTCCGGAAATCCAATAAATTTTACCAACATCTCTTTTTGACCATCTCTCATCCTTTCCTTGTACTTCTTCTCTACTCTGTACAGTGTATTTTTGTCAACTTTCACTTTTGTTAACTCGGGTAAATAAAATTTCCGTTTCAATTGTGTCCCATAATAATCTTTGACCAAATAGTGTTCGGGGTTGGATGAACGCCGTTCAGCAACAGTGTAAACGTGGTCCGAATAGTTTGGCATATATCCTAAAAATTTAATTAATTAAAAAACTTAAGATTTGAACTTTATACCCTTTTCAAAAATGTGCTTGGGTTCAGGAATCCGGACATTTTCCCCTAATTTGAGGTTGGGGGGCTTGATTGAGGCCTCAATACTTTCGCCATAGACTTTTTTCCACACTTCCCTCGCGTTTTGTTCGTCAATGTCGTTGGGCTTTAAGCCGGTTGCGCGGCACACCGAATTGTTTATGGCAGCCAAAAATTTCGCAAGTACATCGACCCAAGTTGAGGTATTTTTTGCGGAAAAATACTTGTACAGGCGGGTTTTGAGCGTACGTATTGCGCGCTCTGCAACGGCGGCCTTCTTTTTTGAACTTGTCTCAAACTTTTTGATGCCCTTTTCGGTGTAAAATTCCTTGAGGGGCTTAGCCACAAACTCCAACCCCCGGTCGGTGTACAAGGTTTCCGGAAGTTTTGGCATTTGGCCAAAAAGCTCTTCAAAGGCCCTTTTCATGTCCGCAGGCTTTTTACTTTTAACCGGCGCGCCAAACATCCGCCTCGACAACACATCAACGGCCAACAAAAGGTATCGATTACCCGAATTCTTCCGCGACAAGGCTTGAAAGTCTGCCAAGTCCGCCTGAACATCTGAACGCAAAGTTAAAATGGCGAAAGCAGTGCCAACTCACCGGTCATAAACCCGCCGGGGATTGTCCTTAGGCGACGGAATTTTTCTCTTTTGGGCTTAAACAGCGTATAGGTAGTACTCCCCCGCAAAAAGTCGTCAAACTCGGTCCTCTTCACGCCAGGGTGTTTCTTTTTGACTGCCGCGTATAAGGCTTTAGCGCCCGCAAACCCTCCCGGATTAGAGGGATCCGTGTAAATTTTATTTATTTTTTCTTCCATTTGGTTGGACAAAATCCCCCGCGTTTGATTGACCCCTTCTTTCCAGACCCGACAAATAGGGGATTGAGCAACTGCCTGGCGGCTGGGTCTTGCAAGAGCCTTTTTGTCAGCTCCCGAGTACCGCTTGGCGACGGGGCATTTTCCGGACGGGGGTTCACCAGCCGTTCAATAGCCCTCGTCAAATCAAAATCAATAAATTCTCGCCCTGTTGAGGGGTTGATGAGTTTATCGCGCGCATTTACGCCAAACCGCGTAGGGTCTGATTTTATTATCGAGAAAAGCTGCTCCTTCTTGGCCATTATCTCCTGCTTTTTGAGATCCCTCTTCCTGCTCACTCTTGGCTCTGGGGCAACTTCCACCTCCTTTGGCGTAGAAAACTTGGGGCTGCTTATTGGCACAGGCTCATCATCCGCTTCACTGCCACCAATTACAATAGTCTCTTCAACTTCTTCAGGGCCGGGCTTCAATTGTACACCCGTTGCAGGGGGTTTGGACATCAGGCGCATTCCATTGCTGAGTTGGACTTTGACCGGCTTGTCCTTGGCCTCTTTGCGTAGCTTTAAATATCTCCTCAACTGCTGATTATACTCTGCACTCTTTTCGCTGACGTTTGCCGCCCTATTTTTCTTTGCCTTTTCAAACTGTTGTTTGACAAACCCAAAGTTTGTCTGTTCGGGGATGTCATCGTCTATTTTCTCCCTTGCCGCAACCAGGCCCCTGTAGTGTTCAATTGGCAGCAGAATTAGTTTGTTGGCCATCTTCTCTGCGCGTGAGCAAATATCGCGCGGCCTCAATCAATATCGGGGCCAATAGGGGGGCAAACAGTGAACCGCCGGATTGAAGAACCAATTTCTTGGCACTCTTTTCGCTTCTCGCGCGAGCCAACTTTCGAACAAAATTCGCAAATGGGGCAATCTTCTGCTTTTGTTTGTTGGTCAGACAAAAACTTCCGTTTAAAATATTCAAACAGATTTCCACCAGCGTCAACAGCTCCTCACACCCGGCTCTGCTTAACAACTGACGAATCTTTTTCTGGGAGGATGTCTTTCCAAGGGTTTTTAAATATTCGTAATTTTCCAACACGCGTTGTCCGATCAGCTGTTTCTTTTCTTGTTTAGCCATTTTTGGAAACAAATATTATTTTTTCGTAGTCCTCTGGAAAAATATTTGTCCTCAGTCGTAAAATGTTGTTAGTGTTTGCGTGAAGGGTCACCAACAAATACCCATACGGCTCAGCGCACGCCTGTTTATAAGCGTCGATTAGAAACCCTTGCTCGCGAGGGAATATTTGAGTGGCCAAATTGCGAATGCTCAACATGTCGTTTGGCGCCCTCATAAGGAAAATGTACTGGGCGTTGGACCTTGGCACTCTCATTGCCTTGTCGAATAGGTTTTGCGTGAGGAAAATCACCGCAAAGTTGTTATGGTGGGACTTTTTGGTGTACAGGTCGGCCAACTTCTTCGCGTCAATCTCGCCCATCAGGTCGTCGTATACAATGAGAAAGGGTTTTGGCAACTTGTTCAACATTTCGTCAGACGGGGGCCCCGCATGAACGATTATGCCCTGCCTCTCCAATTCCGGAATCTGCGCAGAGTATTCGCCGTACGCCCAAACTTAATCAGCCATTAAATCTGTAATTATCGCGCGCTAACCTATTGCCTTAGGGGGAGGATCAAACATTTCGTCTGCGCAACTTAATAGGCGAAGGACCAGTTGGGTTTTGCCCGACGAGGAGGGCCCACTGACAATTATCCCGCAGGGGATGGGAAATTTTAACTCTTGCTCATTTATTCTCGGATAGTCCATTACAAAAATATTAGAATGATTGATTGATCGGTCTCAACGGGTAAGAAATCAATTTGTGTCTTTTGTCTCCTCCCCGTTTTTCATTTCTTCCGTCGACGGTTGAACTGCCAACACTTGGCCAGAAACTGCAACAGGTTCAGCTTGCCAAACCTCCGGCTGCCTCAATGGCAGAGTGAACACTTTGTTGCGCGACCTTATTCGGATTTTGGCGTTGTCGCCAAAATCAACTAAAATTAAATTATTGATTGATTGATTTACACAAAAAACCTTTACCGATCTCGTCAAATGGCACAAAGTGTTCGCCTCCATTTTTGAGCCGAGTCGAGAAAACCGTAACGCCCTCTGCCTGAATGAAGTAGTCGAGCTCGACAGTACCGCTCCTGCAGCGAGAGCAGCGGCCYGGCTGGTCCCATGGCACCAAGCGCGGGGTTTTCAGGTGACGGGGGCAATACACGGTCAGCCCCATTGTGTTGACGTTGAACTCAATYTCGGGRAACTCCTGCGACGGYCTTGCTCGTTTCATTCTTGCGCCGCTCAATAGACGGGRGTCTGCCAAGTTCGAAAACTCAAGTAGTCCAAGTAGTTGTGGTCGTCMGACGCCTTGTCGCCTSCTTCGGAACTTTCGTCAATGGCCAACAACTCTAAAGTAAGGSGAATTTTCGCAACCCCCATACCTATTAAACTTGCCYAARGGATAATATTTGCTGTGGCCTTTGTTGTGGTACTCWACCACRCACTTCAACTGAGGGTAAAGAAGMCGAATGCGGTGTTTTATATAGAAATATTGGTGGACTTTGACCTCTAAAAARGGAGGGTGGTAGTGCGAGGGGKGRAAAATGATGACAAAACATGCCAAGAAATCCTTCAAAAGCGTAGGTGTCCGACGCGGATTTTAGTGAAAAATTGCCAAATTTGACGTCCTTTGTTGTGCCGTCACGGCTCAAATATGTTGTTTTGAGTTTTTTGCCGCCCAAGTAGACGGWCGCTTTGTTCACCGCCTCAGGGTTATTYAAATATTCCGCCAAATTTTCCGCTTTACAATTCAGCAATTTTGACAACGCGGTAGTCAAAGGGATCATCTTTTTAACAAATGAAGAATAAAAAGTTTGACGAAAAATCAATAAATGGCTTGGGTAATAGTTTTTGAATTTGGTTTTCCCGCCTTCTTCTCTCTATCTTTGGGGCTCCTCAACACGTACTCTCTACTCCCTAACTCACAAGGAGGCGAATGGGCGGGGCGTATATTCGTACCGCAACCTGTCTGGAGGTCCCTGCGAGATAACACCCGGTTTCCTTTCTCCCTTTCCCCCCAAACATTTTTTGCAGATCATTTTAAACGAAAGGCAGTATTTTTTAATCTTTTATTCATGGCTCCTAAAAGACAAAATGAACAATTTGTGGAGGAAGGCCAAAGTAATTTCAAAATTTATAAAGCGCCGTAAGCGTCACTTTATAGAGCCAAACTTTGGGGATTCTTCAAGCAAGGATAACAATGGGGCTCGTAAATTTAAACAAGGTATCTTTTCCGATATTAACAATTTTTTTAAACAAAAAACTTAGAAAAACCCGAAAATGATGTCATCATTTTGGACGATGACGACGACGACGGCCGAAAACCCCTTGTTGAAAAGCCTGCGCTAACCAAACGAGGCAGGAAGCCTCGCTGGGACAAACAACAGCAAGAACAAGACGAGCTGCCGCCCAAAAAAATTCGGGCCAACGAAAGTGACGGTATTCTAAGATCGCAGGCCTTGCGATTTATTCACTTCAGGCGAGGAAAAGAGCCAGCCAAGTGTCTTTGACTACCCAACTATCTTTTGGAAACTCGCTCGACCCAAGGTAAGAGATCCCCTGACAAATAACTTAAACTTAAACCTTTCCCCCTTTAGTATGGCACCTTCACGTTTATGTGCAAGGATTGCCAAAACGCCAATTTCCTGCTGGGTGACCGCCGTTTCATGCTGTCTCCCCAAAATGGAGAGGGCCGTTTGGAGTTCACCCAAACTTTCTGCCGCGACTGTGCCAAGCTGAACTTTGATTGCACTGACCTAATCATGAAGCACCAAAAGAGGGACGTCCCGACAAAGAACGGACACTATCACCCGTACGCAGGCGGGAAGTGATCTCACTTGATCATTTTATCTATTTGTTAAAAATGAGCAACTCYTTTTTTGTAATTTTACCCAGCAATACGCCTGGGTTTGTTGGAAATAAAACGAATAAATTTAAAGTTCACCTGCCAAAGAAATTGGTGTTTGAGGGCCCCGGGTGGATGGTGGGAATGTCTGGMATAATTTACCCCAACAGGTGGGCCAATTGRGWAAGRGMTTTTTGCMAATATTACGTTAAGTTGGGCAACAGTGGGCACCCTTGAGAAACAATACGTGATTGTACACCTGCGCGATGGCCGCAAATATAGGTTCAGAGTGCCAAGCGGGAGTTTTCTTTCGCCACAACAACTCGAGCGTGGAATCCATCACGGCATGATCGCCGAGATGGAACGATTGATGACGCGGAAAAGGGCCGCTCTTGTAGAAGAGGAAGGAGAGCTTTTTGACCTAGAAGTCGTTGAGGAAGAGCAAGGTGTCGGACCACCCGGCGAAGCCCCTCTCCTGCCTCTGAGAAATACGACTGCAGCTCAAGAGAGGGAGCGTGCCCAAAGGGAGGAAATAGAGAGAGCTGCGTACGAAAAAGAAAACGACAGGCTGCGACGATTGGAGGAAGCCCGTAAAGAGAAAGAGCGCCTGCAGCGGGTGGAGGAAGACCGTAAAGAGAAAGATAGGCTTGAAAATGAGCGAAAGGCCAAGAGACAGAAATGGATAGAGGATGGCCACAAAGAAACTGAGAGACGCCGGCAAGAGGCTGCGCGTAAAGAAACAGAGAGGCTACAGCGGATAGGGAATGCGACGAAAGAAGGGGCTGCCAGCGAGAGGCTCGCGAACCATAAGGAAGACAACCAAAGGAAAGAAAAAGAAAGTTTAGCCAAAGAAAAAGAAGAAAACGAAAAGAAAGAACAAGAGAGGTTAGCCAAAGAAAAAGAAGAAAACGAAAAGAAAGAACAAGAGAGGTTAGCCAAAGAAAAAGAAGAAAACGAAAAGAAAGAGAGTGAAAGCCCTGCCAAACAACCCAAAGCCGCAGATAAGGGACCAAATAGCGCAATTGAACGATTAGCCAMCCCAACAGGCGAAGAGGAGAGAATGCGGCGAGAACAAGAGAGAAAATTTAAACTGCGTGAGCTCGAGCTTCTCAAGGAGTTGAAACCGTATAGGGGAGGATGGATGCGCCTTGTGCAGGGCAAAGACCCAACCCCCGATGTCCATTATCTGCACGAAAAAGATGAATACCACTTTGCCAACGCAGTTGATAAATATCGAATTCATCACCCMGAGCTGCCCTGGGATCTGCCGGCGTTTAACCCATCCGCCCARATTCAGCGGAAYATCGYAGAGTTYAAAGGGYTGTTTGAACGCGAAGTGTACGACGAAAACTATGGGTCAAAAACGCGAGAGGAAAAACAAGAGTTGATCGCGCTCGTCAAAGGATTCCGTTTTTATTATATGGAAGATATTGGCAGATTTATGCTGAAAATCTTCGACAACAAAATTTCGCACATCACGTTGACCGACCAGTTGGCCTACGTACTTGGCTATGAGCAGGAACAGCAGATCCTAAACGACGATCTCGCTAAATATTCCGTTGATTTGGGTGGCGGCGTGAGCCATTTGTGTATCTACCTCAATAGTGGGATCATTGAAAGCATGATTTTCGGCAACACTTTTGCCAATCTCCTCCAAGTAATTGCCGTTGAAGGCAAATCAGGGAGCGTGGTTGAGAAAGATTTTCAGTCGCCCTTATTTCATAAAATAATCGCGCGCGAAGTGGATGTTTTGGATGTTGAGATACGAACCCTGACCGGCCGGTATGTGTACTTTTAAAGCGTTTTTATTTATTTATTTATTTTAGGGAAGTTCCTTTTGATTTTGGGCAAGTAGTTTTGACGCTTCAGTTTAAAAAGGTCCTGACCTTTTGAAAAATGGTTCGTGTAATATTCGACGGYTCCAACTTGCGGYTGGACAAGTTTTATCARCAAACAGGCAGCGGGCCTATAGCCTACTTTGAGGGATTGCCRACTTTTCAGCGGRRATACGGGTACTTTTTGGGGGTYCCYCGSCAAAARGGRGCAGGAGTTGGAGCTGTTCTGCGAAATTTGTGGCGCTACCTGCGCCCCATGATCTCTGCAGCTAAACCTTATGCTGCAAATATTGCTACCGAACTTGGCAAGGAGGGCCTAGAGACTGGGGCTCGAGTTCTTAACCAAGTCTCCAAAGGCGGCGACATAAAAGAAGCTCTGTTGGCGGAGGGAAAAGAGGGGGCGAAAAAGCTGCTGGAAAAGGCCTCCTCATCACTACAAAAGGGCAGGGGTAAACGAAAGAGAAGAGGGAAGAAGACAAAAGCGGAGATCATTTTGAAGCCTTTTGACGTTGTTGGACAAACTGTCCCCAAGAGAGCTCTTGTAAAAAAGAAGCGATTTGATTCCCTCGGTTATTATTAATTGTTCGCCAAATGTTGTATAAAAAAGTGGATGTTGCGAGTGCGGAGGTGGCAAATGCGGGGCTGGACTTTTTTACAACTCCCCCAACAAACTGCGCAGTGGCAAACTCAAGCTACAGGGAATATTTGACCTTGAACCCGATAAGCTCTAGGCCTTTCCATTTTAAGGTAATCGATTTGTCTTTGCGTAGTCCACCGCCAATCAAATTTAGATTCACCCAATAACCAGCTACATTGACCTCAGCAAGGTCTTTGTGGCCACCGAGTTTAAGATCAAAAAGATTGCCGAAGATGGATTGCTTAACAATATTGGCGCGGCGGACTCAGTTGGGCTAATCCAAATGCCCGGGGCAACGTTCATCCGTAACTTGAAAGTGCATATCAACCAGCGAGAGGTGTACGACTCCAACCAGTTGTACAGCTACAAGGTCTACCTCGACACGGAACTGAGTTATCCGATTGCTGCAAAGGATGCCTATTTTGGCGTGGCTGGCTATTTTCGCGATACAGACCTTTCTAAGGTCAATGATAAGCGTAAGAAGCCCCTGGCTGAAAGTAAGGCCTATCAAACAATCAGCAAGCTGAGTGCCGACATATTCAACCAAGACTTGTATATGATTAGCAATGTCGAGATTGACATTGAGCTCGCGCTGCAATCGGACGATTTTATGGTACACCAAGAAAAGGAAAAAGAAAAATTTGTTTTGGAAATTGCCGACTGTCGGCTGATTGTGAAAACTGTCGACCTGATGGATGGGCTGAGTTTGGACATTGCAAGGAAGCTGGGTGTTGAGCCGGCCAGATATGGGATTCGCAAATCGTTTATGAAGTCCCTGTTCATTACGGGGGGCCGATACGACTTTTCTGCCAATTTGTTCACCGAGGAAGTGCCAAGAAGGGTCATCATTGGCCTAGTGGCCAACCCAAACTACATTGGCCATAAACAAAAGAGCCCTTTTTTATTTAACCACCATAACGTAAGAAACAATTAAAAACTTGCTGAAGCGTTTTCCCTCCTTGTAGGTTAGGGACATTGAACTAACCGCCTCTGGCAGAACATACCCCCAATACCCCTACAATTTGGACTACAAAAATAACAACTATGCAAGGGCCTATCATGACGCCCAGGAGCATCTCGGAATGGCCTGCACAACGGAAAGCAACGGCCTAAGCTACAGCATGTTCAAGACGGCTTTTTGCCTGTATGTCTTCCAAATGACCAACGCACAAGAAGACTCGCCTGGCTTTGAGCTGATCAAGGAGGGGTGCACTGCGGTGAACATTCGATTTTCCGAACCTGTTCCCACCGAGGGAGTCACTTTAATAGCCTACGGTGAGGCTGACGGCCTCATTCTAATTGAGCGTAATAGATCAATTACAAGTGACCTGTCTTTATGAACAACAACAACAATTATTCCTTGGAAAAAATTATTCAAATGGCCTCATCTCAGCGCGAGGGGGTTGTTCTTTGTTTCCCGGAGGTGATCGAGAAGTCGCCTATACACTTTGCGCTGTGCCTTCTCTATTTGTTTGGGACCGCAGGGGCTGCAGCCGTTGGATTTTATTTGTTCTTGCGAGAGAGGAGAATTCGGCGCCAAAATGGACAACCGGTTCATCGACAAGATTCTCTTTGAGAATCCGGCGACAAGGAGATTTTTTATGGGCACCTTCCCTTCGGATGGCCTGCCAGAGTGTTCGAGATTTCCCTGCAGCCTAATTGTTAATTTGGTATGATTTGCAAAACTATTAATTACGAATTTTGTTTTAAGGACCGAGCTGGCAGGCCGGGTTCTCACTGGTGCGCGATTTGGGCCAAGTCGGCAACAGAGGCCTATTTTTTTGATTCTTACGGCGATATGCCAAACTCTTTAATTAAAAAATATTTGTCAGAAAAATTTAAGAAAATTTATTTTAACAAAAGAATATTTCAGTCAGTTTTTTCTAATGTTTGTGGTCATTATGTTATCACTTTTATTTATTTGATGCCCCTTGGGTTTGATTTTGAAGTTGTAATGCAAATTTTCAATCGCTCAAATAAGCCCGACGAGTTTGTTTATGCCTTTGTAACAAACAGTTTACAATAAATAAATTTTAAAAATTTAATCTTCCATTGCGGAATGCAACAAATAAAAAAAGTTAAACAGACACTCTCGAAGAAATCGGTTAAAGCCCTCAAGGCTATCGTATTTTTGGTAGAACTCGTGAAGGACTCGCTTGCTCGATCCATCCTCCATTTCAAGATGACCTTTCAACTAAAGCTTAAATTTTAATTTCGAATAAGTGTTTCTTGGCAGACCTGTATACACTCCTCCCACTCGAAGATGTACAACCGGTTCGCAGAGCCCAAAGACCGAATCATCAAACAGCAGCCCATGTGATGGTCACGCCTCGTCCTAAAATTAGAATATAACCCCCTAAATAAATTCGCAGACCCGAGTTTAGGTAGCGGGTATATGCAGTTATAGTCTCGCGCAATGCCTTCGAGAAGCTGCAAGCAATCRGCAAGGCGAAAAGGTTTGACGCCGTCGCTGTAGTTTGTTTCTGCCGGTCTTACATTTCGCGCAGGGCTATAGGGCCCGTCCAAAACTGGCGGCATGCCGGCGTCCTCCAAAAGTTCCATTATTCAAATCGTAAAGTCAACTTTGAKGCAGCAAAGAATYCAAATCTTTAACGCAAATAAACGTGACAGAATATTTCAATGCGAAAGCTTTTTAAAATTTTACTTTACGGTTTTTGAACAATACTAAGTTTATTGAGAAAATATTGGATGCAAAATAAACAAAGTGAATATCTTAAGATATCAAATTTCAATCAAAAGCAATTTTATTTAAATTTGAAATTTTTTATTTTTACTTTACGATTGTTCTTTAATGATTTAAAAAGAATTTGGATTTTAAAAATATTTTTTTATATTTTGTAAATAATTTTGAATTTTATGAATTTATTAAATTAATTTAAATATTTAATTTCAAAAAATAATATTTGCTCGCGCACGGGATTGAACTTTGCTGTTGGCTGCAGACCCCCTCACTCACTACTGCAGTGGAGACAATTTGTATATTCCCTTTGGCTGACGTCATTCTCCGCCATATAAGGGCAATAGAGGCCATTGCTCCCAATACACCACTGGCCAAGTGGTTAGTGCTCTCGTCTCTCTCTCGCAGCGGGGCAGCGGGGGTTCGGATCCCCGCAGCAGCGGATGAATTTTTCGGATTAAAAATATTTTGGCAGAGTCAAAAAAAGTCGCGCAGCTGCGCAAGTGAAATTTAAAGATTTAAATTTCGAAAAAAGTCGCGCAGGTGCGCGAGTACCTCGCGCAGTGAAAAAAAATTAAAAATAAAAAATAAAATAATAAATAAATAATATTAAATAAAGTCGCGCAGAAGAAATTTGCATAAAGTCGCGCAGTGCGCAAGATGTTCAAACGTCTTAAGATTTCGAAATTTCAAAAATTTTAAAAAAGTCGCGCAGCACCCTGCCAATAGGTTTGGGCTCTGGGCCTCAGTTGGCCGGCGCTCAAATGCCTGGCGCTCACCCGACACCCTGGCGCTCAAATGGCCGCCACCCCTCCTGTACCTTTTGGCTCTGATGACGTCATTACCGTAGTGGCGGAATGGAAGGCGGTAACTACTGCAATAAACTCCAAAAATGCACCCCTAAAGATTGACTTTTCAAATTTTTAAAAAATGCACCCCTAAAATCCAACTTTTTTCAAAAAAATTCCTTAAGAAAAATGCAATAAACTCCAAAAATGCACCCCTAAAGATTGACTTTTTTGAATTAGCCGTTAAATGAGGTGGGGAATTATTAGAGAGGCGGGAAGTGCGGAATTATTAGAGGGTGTGGAATTATTTTTCAACCTCCTCAGAAAGTGCGGAATTATTAGAGAGTGTGGAATTATCAGAGGGTGTGGAATTAAAACAGTATATACGGTAAGTCTTTTTTTTTATTTGAATTGACTAAAAATAACAAAAATTAACATAAAATTGGCTGTGCCCCTTTTAAAGGAAATTTTATTTAAAATTTGTCTCTTTGTTGTTTTGTGCGATTTATTTCATGTTTTTTTTATTAAAGACGAACAAATGCCGTGACGGTCGGGAAGTAGTTCAATTGGAGGACGCAAAGGATAATTATAACGGCTTGGAGGTGATAATCGCCATTTATGTAGAATTAGTTGCGTTGAAATGTCCCGACGAAATTATGCCAATTATTGAATATGTAAGCGCATTTAAAAATAAAATAACTACAAATCATTTAAATAAAAAACAGTGTAATGCCAAAAATACCAAATCCTCAATTGACGCGCTTTTTTGTGCTTTGAATGGATTACTCATCATCATCGACGCGGACGCGGACAAATGCGCCGAAGTCAGAGAGACGGACGATTTTCAGGCAAAGTGTGGAATACAATCGAAGGCGGCAAATATAAGGGGCCAAATTGGGCTAATTTTGCAAAGGGCGCGTTTTCAAATGATCAGTGAGAGTGAATCAATCGATCGCTTAATGATGGGATTATAAATGATGGTTGGAATAAAACTATTAACTATAATTATAAGAAATATCGTCCTTGACCACAAAGTTTACAATATTTATTTTTTTTCGAATTTTAAGCCTTAAGTCAAAAATTCTCTTTTGTCTTCCATTAAATAATTAAGAAAGGATATTATCGATGTTTGGATTAGAGCCCGAACTTGAGGACTAGGGTTGGACAAACCCGGGTTATCCGGGACCGGTATCCGGGTGTTTTTGGAAATTTTTGGGGTAAAATTATCCGGGTCTTGGACCACCCCCAGCCAAATTACCCGGTATCCGGGCGGATATCCGGGTGTTTTTGAGCTATCCGGTATCCGGGGGACCCGGATAATATCCGGTTTTGTCCAACCCTATTGAGGACCTATTGAGATTTCAAACGAGAATCTCGTAAACAAAAACTGATTTATTCAATGAGAGAAAAATTTCCCATTACTTTTCCGACTTTCAGTCGCATGGTAAAATTGTGAAACATAAGTAAATTAGTAAAGTGAGGAAAGAATACGCTTTTTTCGCAAAATCAAACTGCAAATTTTTTCAAATTCGGGTTCGAATAGGTCTAAACTAAGCTCAAATTCGGATTCTACGCACCAAATAACCCGAGGATTGAATCGATTGACTACATTTTTTGAAAAAGGTACCCCTAAAAATTGATTTTTTTGGTCAAAAATGTAACAAAAATAAAAATAAAATTTAGTGTGCCCCTTAGCTGGCCAAAGTTAAAACTTTGATCAGTAAAGTGACGCATCCACCAGAATCTCTGTTGATAAAATTTAACATCAGATATATGTAGCAAAAATGCCATAAAATCGGTTGATCGCTTCGGTAATATGAATTTGAAGTTTGTCCAAAGTTTGCTTCATTTTGTCGGCGGCAGGGATTTAACCGGATTCCGATTTTCGGAAATTTTTGGGTCCGGAATTGCGGATTCCGGACTTGGCAAAAAATTCCGGGGCAATCTAAAAAGGCTAACTTTTTGGAAAGCCGATCTGTAATTTTATGCATTTCTTAACCATGGACAAATTTAAGTTTATCGCATATAACTTTCTTCATAGCGGGCTCCGGCGCAAAACAGCTCGATGAGAGGAGTTGAATGGTATAAATAAATTTATATATTTATGCATTTTGTAGCGAGACAGAAATAAGATAGAATTCCAAAAACATTAATGTTTAAGCATTTCGAACATTTACGTGATAGCTCTTAGCTGACAGATCATTCACTTCCGGCGATTCACAATGTCATTCAAAGTTTGGTGGAGAATATTTCGAATTGGTTCTGCTGGCAATTTGGCTAATTCCGATCGGATGTCCTCAACCATCTCCTTCTATGATTAAATCATTTTTACGTGTGGCCAAGGCCATTTCCAAGAAAAAGTGCCTGATAATGCTCAAATTTCTGTCCAATTCCCTCCTGCAGCACAATTTGTCGAGCCAACTTCAGCTTTTGCTCACTTTTTTTGCCGAAATTCTCACGAAAAACGGCAAGTTTTTCGGGCGCCTCATTGGAGAGTTTGTCCACCAAAGCGCAGGTCACCCAAGTACACTTTCCCTCAGCTAAATCCGTCAGATTTGACTTTCCGGTGATCTCCGGATCGCCAAAACAGTCCAAAAAGTCGTCTTGCGCCTAAAAATACCGATTATGATCATTCATTCATTTATGAACACGGTTGGTTTTACCTGAAAGAGATCGCCTATTCGATAAGCAATTTGCCTCAGCTTTGTTGGGCTCGTCGGATTGCAATTGGCCAAATGATGTCCGACAATAAGTGGCAAGAAGTAGGAGTAATGACTCGTCTTGCTCTCGACGATGGCGAAGTAGCGGCACCAACTGAACTCGTCCAACTCTGTGCAACGAAACAATGAATTGTTGCGCGGGCGATGTTTTTAAGCTGCAATTTTTGTTCCCTCCCAATAAACAAAAATGACCCAAAAGAGCCGCAAACCGCGGCGATCTTCAAAATTTTCTTACGGGGCAGACAAAAGATGCACCATAATTTTGAAATTCAAAAATCGATTTGCTTGAAAATATGCGAATTTCGGCGGGAAAGTCGGGACGAAAACCCTGACTAAAAAAGTCGGGATCGTCGTTTTTTCAGAAAAAAACCCCAAAATTCAAAAAAGTCGGGGTCGTCGTTTTTTCAGAAAAAAAACCCAAAATTCAAAAAAGCCGGGGTTCGGGGTCGGGGAGCAATCCTAGCCTAAAGCGTGGCATGTTTGCTAATGACCCAACCCGAGAAAAATAGTCCATCACCAACCAACCCGTATTGTTGTCCAATAGTTGTCCGATCACCGTCTTTTGTTTCGCCTGAAGGAAACAAAGGAATGCAATTCAAATCCAGTCAATTTGTCTAAAAATCCTCGTTCCATTCATTTTTCTGTTTTTTAAATTTGTTCAAAAAACTGATCTGACTACAACAAAGCCGCATAATCGTTTTCGCGTTATACCTCAGAAAAGGCGTGAAGAATCGCAGACATTTTGGGATGGTTTGGGATTGTTTGTCTAACCACATTGTCTATGCCACAGTCCAACAGCAACCCGTCGTTAATCGCTTTCAATCCAACACCAGGCTGTACACAAAATGGAATAAAAATGTCACTATACGGTAGGGTTTTGTCAGTTTGGGCCGTAACCCGTGAGAAAATATGGCAACCGGCTCCAAAAATAATGCCATCGATGGTTCAAAACTATGGCATTTATATGGCACGCGTGGAAATATGGCAAAAAACAGGGCAAATTGGCCTCCCTGCCCAGACAACGAGAAAATATGGTTGTGTTTTAACATGTTGATGCATCATTTTGATATTTATTTTAAAAAATAACTGAAAAATAGTGTCTTCCAAAACGAATCGATTCGGAGATAAGCGAATGAATGTTCGTTTTATGGGAACCAAAAATCCCTACGCTACAGGCAAAAAAAGCAAAAGCACCAATTGATGCCAGCATGGCTTTCCCCTCCTCCGCGTTGCACCGTCCATAATGTCATCTTCGATGAGGAAAAATGTTTGGAACTAAACATAAAATGTCCGTTAAAAAATTTAAAATTATTTTATTTTATTTAAAATCAAAAGCATTGTTTGACCAAACCAACCATTTCAATTGCCAGCGAAACTTTTGCCGCGTTGTGTAATTGTTCGTCGGACGGAGACGAATCCAAAGCCTTATTGGGTCAACAACTTTCATATGTTAGGAAATCATTTCAAAAATAATGATTTGAAGAGATCGATCGGGTTTACCGTCTTTTAATCTCCCATGGGGGATTATTTTTCAACCTACTCAGAAAGTGAGGGATTATTAGAGGTTGGGGATTAATAGAGGGTTTACGGTACATGTTTTTTTGGAGAATAGGTTCCCCTCGAAATTTTTTACATAAAATTAGCGTCTTTTTAACACTCTTTTGATATTTTAATTACCTCCAAAGGTTATTTTTAGCACATTATACGTACAATTCCGGGATTGATTTCAGCAATTCCGGGATCGATTTCAGCAAGTAAATCCGATCCCTAATTATTAGAGGCTGGAAACATTTGGCTTTTGGACAACCAAAAAAGTTCGGAGTGCCAAGCCGCTTCTTGCGAACTTCCCCTCGCCCATTGTGTAGTCAAAGAGCCTTTGAATGTATTTTCGGCTCATTGTCGCCACGGCGCCATGCAAATCATTCGTCAGAGAAGCGGCCAATTCCTCACGAAGCGAAGGGAGCAGCGAACGAAGCAATCGTTGGCCATTTATGGCGGCGGCACCCATCAATTTTTGAGTCATTATAGCAGCGGCGAATTCACAGCAGAAAAGGCAAATTTAGCTGTGACCCAAAGTGTTTGTTTATTCGGTGATTGGTAAAAAATAATGTTGGGTGTACAATGTAAGGAATGGAGAGTGGGCGGGGGGGCTGTTTTATGTGTCCAAGTGCTGGGCAGAGTGTCTTTGATAAGATATGTACAGAGTGCGAGTGACGAGCCCAGGGTCTTCCTTTCTACTGTAGTTTAGTTGGCATTAATGGAATCCCGATTTGACACCCTCTTGGACGAAATAAATTTGGGAAAAAAGCCGCGAATTGGCGGCGTCTTTTTAACCGATTATTCCATTTTTACGACGGGGGCTATTTCTGATGAAGAATGCAAATGATGGTCGATATGTATAAAACATCCTCC
>MEIZ01000153.1:95785-108258 GCA_001723225.1 Globodera ellingtonae | reverse complement strand
CTCAAACCTCAGCAATCAAAAAACAACGGATGCAACGGTTAACCGCGGTTTTAGTGGTCATAACCGTTAACCGACCGTAACCGCCCGTCCTCGAACTGTCTCTTATACACATCTAGATGTGTATAAGAGACAGGGATTACGTGCACGGCCACTCATCCCATCCAATCGCTTTCATCGCCAATTGTGCGGATACCAAACCCTGCAATCTTTTTGCCATTATCGAATCATTTTTCAATGCTTCGCCGGGGGGATCAACCAATACATAATCAATCCCCTCTCTGCTGGGCCTGGCTCTTTCATTTTTCTTTTCGCTCTCTCCATTTACCGCTCCTTCACATTATTCGACTTTCAATCCAATCTTTTCCACCATTATTCTTCGCTCTCCCCCTTGAACTCAACCAAATATAATCAACAAAAATATCATTTGAAAGCACGAGTTTTTAAAAGCTTTCAGGTCTCGGTTTAGCCCCGGTATTATAAAGACCCCGGGATAGGGGGCCAGAATCTCTAAAAATCTCGGCGGGATCTGGTCCTGGCAGGGCACTAATTGTAAGTAGAGATCTAAGGGCTAAATTTTCGAGTCTGAGAAAACAACGGGTTTCAAAGTTTTGAGCGGCGACCCCCTGGTTTGTATCGTACCCCCTGTTTTTGGAAAAAAAAAAGTCAAAAAATTGTTTTAAGCGTTAGAAAAATTCAAAATTAAAGATTCGTTTTTTCAACTTTTTTTTTATTTTAGAAACTAAATTATAAACATGCTTTTTGCCCAAAATTCTTTGTTTTTCATTTGTCTTTATATTGCTAACGATGAGTTGCCAATCTCCTCAAATGCCGGTTTCGATTTGGTGGCACAAAATGGAAATGGTAAATAAATACAATTCGTTGGTGCGATTAGTCATTTTCTATTTTCCTCGGATGACAATTTATGTTTTCAATTTTAATTCCAATAAAATTGAACTTTATTTAATTGAGATTCGGACATTTTGTACGATCAAACCGACAAAATAAAGGCAAATGACAAAAAATCCACGGCTGATCAGGGGGAAGAACAAGCAAAGCTTGATCAATTGGAAGTGAGTTTTGTTTTTGATCAACAAAATACTTTTTCTGTCTTATGTTTTTAAACAGGCCTGTGCACGGTTATGAATTTTCGTAACCGTAACCGCCCGTCCTCAAACACTCATAACCGTTAACCGCCCGTAACCGCCCGTCCTAAAAATCTCATAACCGTTAACCGCCCGTAACCGCAGCCTTTTAAAATTCCATAACCGTTAACCGCCCGCGGTTATCCGCGGTTAACCGCATTATTTAAAAATCAATAAAGTTTTCCAGATTTCAAACAATCGATTTTTCAAAACTATTTTTTTCCGATCGTGATGTGGCGTCTTTCTAAAATTAAATCAAAATTGATGTGTATTGAACTTAACAAGTGATTTTTATCAGATTTTGTCAATGAGTAAAATTTTTAAATTTTTAATCTCTTTCTAACACTTTCATGATTAAAATCTAACAAAGCGCGTTCGATCAGAGTAATTTTTTTCTGTTTTTTTTCGCATTAGTTTCCTAAAATATTTTTAAGAGAGGAGGTGGGGGTTCGGCGGTGCCGACAGGCGCCGCCGAGGAAAAAATCGAAATTTAACGCTTTTATGCTGAGAAAAATCGTCCGAATTTTAGGTAATAGAGTACTAAAATAAATTTATTTTTTATGTAAATACTTAGAATTTTAGTTTTTATAGCTAAAATTTTTGCAAAAAATTGTAAGAATACTAAAAAGGAGGGATATTAAAATATAAATAAAATTATAACAGTGGAAGGGGCTTGAACCTACACCAAATAAAATTAGTCAAAGAGTTTCACCACTCAGCCATTGGACAAATAATCGGGATCGGTGAAATGTGAATAAAAGTCAAAGAAATTATAAAGGCAAATCGTCTCAAACCTCAGCAATCAAAAAACAACGGATGCAACGGTTAACCGCGGTTTTAGTGGTCATAACCGTTAACCGACCGTAACCGCCCGTCCTCGAAATCTCATAACCGTTAACCGCCCGTAACCGCGGCCTTTTAAAATTCTATAACCGTTAACCGCGGGTAACCGCGGGTATCCGCGGATAACCGCGGTTACGGGTAACCGTGCACAGGCCTGTTTTTAAATATGTTTTGTAAATAATTTTATGATTCTAAATAATTTAGCATTTGCGGAAAAAGATCAAGCAAAATGAATTGGAATTGATAGGCATGAAGCACTACAAGGAAGAATTGAAGGAGGTCAAGGAATAAATTACTATTTTAAGCATTATCCTTGCATTTCATATTGGATTTAAAAATTAAATAATTGAAGGGAGTGAATCAGCTGAAGGGAGAATTAATTGCAAAGATGGAGGAGTATCAGAAACAGCAGCAACAGAACATCCATGCAAAGATGGAGGAGTATCAGAAACAACAGCAACAGAACATCCATGCAAAGATGGAGGAGTATCTGAAACAACAGCAAGACGCTTTTCATCTTTTTCGTATAATGATGAATGGTAAGTATATTTAAAATTTTATTTGTAATTTTTGTTTGGGTAAACTTAAAGAGCAATGGAATAAATTATATTTCTTAGGACCAATCCCACAACAAAATCGATGGGATTCCGCTGCATGTCACCGGGGCCTCACACTCTTTGAGCCCAAACGATTGATTGCCCAACATAATGGAGAGGATAAGCGGGGTAAAAATTATTCTGTTTAAGTGATTTGATTAAAAAAGCTTATAAAAAGAGTTAACAAAATTTTTGAATTAACATACTTTTCAGGGCATTACTCTGTCCGCGCTGAAGAGTCAATTCCAAAAGGAAACTTCGGCATTTTCTACTACGAAGTGACCATCTTAGAGAAAGGAAAGTAATGAGCTTCAAAATGCTTTAGAAGCATTTTCCTTTAAAACAATTATTTTTAGCGCTATTCACATTGGACTTGCGACAAGAGAAATGCCATTGGACAATTGGGTTGGACGTTACGAAGGCACTTATTCATACGATAGCCTGGGCCTTTTTTGGGGACACGAGTTCGCGGGATGTTCCTACGGCAGCTATGGACGTCCTTACATCCGTGGAAAGCCTCCGTTTGGCGTCGACGACGTCGTCGGCTGCGGCATCAATTTGGCAACTCGCCAAATCATTTACAATTTTTCTTTGAATTTATTTATTTTTTCTTTTGAAGGATACGGTCGATGGATTTTAACCATGGTTCGTATCGAAAATAAGGGTAAAAAAAAATATTTTGGGGTCCGATTACAAAATTCCGATCAAGATTCCAAATCCGGGCTCCGGAAGAAGTCCGCGCGCGCGCGCGCCCGCTCCGCGGGTCCCCGCGCGCTCGCCCTCGAGTGGCGCTCGTCAGACTTCTTTCTCCGCCCTCCGTCTCGCCCCACTACTGCTCCGTCATCGCATGCTCGCGTTGGTGGGCGCTACGCGGCCTTCAAATTGATGTCAAAAAATCATTTTTGCAGTTTTTAAACGGTGGCATAACCATACATTCCAATTATTTTTGAAACATCGAGTTTCATATCTCAAGAGGGGTGAAAGGGAAATCAAAAATGATTCTTTAACTCCTCTCAACGTTTCTCGACTTCAGTTTCGCGCTGATCATGGAGATTCAAGAAGTCAAAAGTTCCACAATTTTCCCATGTCCATTTATTTGCAACAGCTAACTCCAGTGCCGTATTGCCTTAAAAAATGTTAAAAATCAAAAGGTGCCCATTATCCCCCTCCCCTCCCGTAACGCACCATAGGCATTGGTCCGATCAGTGCGCGCGCCCTTCGACAGCAAAAAGCGGGCAACGTTCGTATTCCCATTGAAAGATGCGATCATCAACCCGGTGTAACCGTCGCTATGCGTAAATTCGATGTCCTGCCCATTCCCCACGAAGAATTCGACTGCGATGAAAAATTTTAGAAAATGTCAAATCTAATTAAAAATTAAGAATCTAAGTTTAATTAACAAAAGTCGAATTTCGGGAACGTTCCTTCAATATTCTCATTGGCTTGTTGTTTTTCTGATGAACTTACCGATGTCCAAATGGTCATTCGCGCACGCTGCCAACCACGGCGACCCGCCGTCACCCGACTTATTGTTGGCATCAGCGCCTTCGGCGACCAACACTTTGCACACCTCCAAATGCCCTTCCCTTGCCGCGTAATAAAGCGAAGAAAAACCTAAAAATTGGATTTGTTTCAAAATTTAGCATAAACCATATTTGTTTAAAATCTTAGAACTATTTTTAGGGATTTTGGAACGTAATGAGCTCAATATCGACGCAAAAACATTAGGCAAAAACTAATTATTTCTAACTCCATTTAAATAATCCTCGGCATTTTTCTGTTTAAATTCCCTCACCGTTGGCATCGGTCCAATCAACCCGCGCGCCCTTCGACAGCAAAAAGCGCACAATATTTGCCTTCCCTTCGCGAGATGCGGCAATCAACACGGTGGCACCGAAGGTATCCGTGACTTCGATGTCCTGACAATTCTCCACGAATAATTCGACTGCAATTTAAAATTTAGAAGAATGATTTCCTTGGTAAATATGGATCATAGGGCCCAGGCTCAAATCATTCAAAACCACTTTAATAGGGGTTGAAACCGATAGAACAATCCTTTTTTTCTAATTTAGATTTTAATATCCCTCCTTTTGTATTATTACTAGAGACCGGACTTGAGCTTCGAGCGAGATCTCGAGTCGAGATTCTCGAAAAAATCTCGGTCTCGAAAAATCTCGTGAAGCTCATTTTTAGTCGAGCGAGATCTCGAGGTCGAGATTCTACGAAAAATCTCGGGTCTCGAAAAATCTCGAGCCGGAACAGTCGAGATTCGAGATTTTTGATCAAAATTGAAATTTTTTCCAAAATTCACCAAACTCCACCAAATTTTGGTAAAGGTAAGAAGGGAGTACTAGAAGCATGTCTGCAGAATTTGGTCACGAAATATAACACCTGTGTTCCAAGGTTTTAAAAATCAATTGTGTCTGACCATAGGCTGTCTGCCGGTAAGAAAATTGTTATTTAAAAGAAATTGTTCAAAAATATAAGTTTTTGAGAATTTTTATTCACTTTTGAGTGGGGGAGGGGGGGTCGGCGGTGCCGATAGGCGCCGCCGAGAAAATTTTGAATTTCGACTAATTTGTTAAGGGATTTGCAACCAAAATTTTAAAAATGCGGTAATTTTTTGAAGTTTTTTAGGAGTAGGACGGTAAGGCAAAATTTTACAAAAATTGCCAATCTTTGTTTAAAGAAGCAGGGGTTTTCATGAAAAATGTTTGGGCTCGAGATCGAGAATCTGAGCTTCCTTCGAGCGAGATCTCGATTCGAGATTCTCGAAAAATCTCGAGGATCATTTTTAGTCGAGCGAGATCTCGAGGTCGAGAATCTCGTCGAGATTTTTCGAGATCCTCGAGACGAGATCTCGTCTCGACCGGTCTCTAATTATTACAACCTTTAAAATTTCTAAGTATTTATATAAATAATTAGTTCATTTAGTACTCAATTACCTAAAATGCGGACGATTTTTCTCAGCATAAGTCGTTAAATATTCGATTTTTTCCTCAGCGGCGCCTATCGGCACCGCCGAACCCCCACCCCCTCTTTTATAGGAAACTAATGCGCACAAAACAGAAAAAAAATTCGCTTTGTTAGATTTTAATCATGAAAGGGTCAGAAAGAGATTACAAATTTATTCATTGACAAAATCTGATAAAAAATCACTTGTTAAGTTCAATACACATCATATTTGATTAATTTTAGAAAGACGCCACATCACGATCGGAAAAAATTAGTTTTGAAAAATCGATTTTTACGGGCGGTTAACGGTTACGAGTGTTTGAGGACGGGCGGTTACGGTTAAGAAAATTGGTAACCGTGAGCATGCCTGTCAAATAACATATTTTCAGACAATTTTTAGAATAAAAATATTTTCTAAAAAATTTGCATTTCAGCAAGTGCGAGTCCTCGACCATATTTTTTTTAGGTTGTACTTTTTTTGTTTTTTTAAAAGCCGCGACCAAAAGGGTCCCACCTATGTTTTTTTCAAAATTTGAACTTAAATGCTCGCCTCAAATTTTTGACTTTTCTATCGGTTTCAGCCCCTAAGAAAACTTATTAAAGTGGTTTTAAAAGATCCATATTTCCGATTTCCTTTATAACGGCAAGTGCCGAAATTGCGCCATTTCAATCAAAACGAATTGCGCCCACCGATGCCCAAATGCCCTTTCTCGCACGCTATCATCCACGGCGATAAGCCGTTAGCGGTCTTCTGGTTGACATTAGCGCCGTTGGCGACCAATTCTCTGCACACATCCAAATGACCTGCTCTTGCCGCGACGAAAAGTGGCGACCAACCTGAAAATTTAAAAATAAAGAATTAAAAATACTTGCGATTTAAAAGAATGCCAGCAAATAATCCTTAAACGGCATTTTTTGTTTAAATTCTCTCACCATTGGCACCCGTCCGATCAGTGCGCGCGCCCTTCGACAGCAAAAAGCGCACAACGTCCGCTTTCCCTACGGACGATGCGAATATCAAACCGGTGCATCCGACACTAATCGCAGCATCGATGTCCTGGCGACTCTCCACGAAGAATTCGACTGCAATTCAACTTTTGGAGAATACCGACGGTCAGGAAGTGCAGTTTTGAATTTTCTTGTAGGTAAAAAATCAACTCGTTCCCCATCAACTCGTTCCCCACCTACGACTCGTTCCCTTTGTATCGACTCGTTCCCCTTTTATTGACTCATTCCCCTTGTTTTTTTAGACGTACCCCGACTCAAAAAAATTTCAAAGTCGATAAAAAGATTTTTCTAGGGGTATTCGGGAGCGTGAAGCCGATTCTGACTTCCATTTCGACCAATTTCGAACCCCGGACCCGAACGAACAATTTTTCAAAAAAAATTTGTTTTGGTTCAAAATCGATTTTTAGCTTTTTAACAACTTTAAAACAAAAAAAAAATTTTTTGAAAAATTGTGATTTTGTTCGACCAATTGTTCGATTTCGGGTTCAGGGTTTGATATACGCAAAAACGAAGCTAGGATGCGTGTCCACGGTTTGTAAGATTTTTGAGGTTTTTTGTAATTTTTATAGAGGGGAACGAGTCGATACAAAGGGAACGAGTCGTAGGTGGGGAACGAATTGATGGGGAACGAGTTGGCGGGGAACGAGTTGATATCTGTCCGATTTTGTACACATTTTTGATTTCAAATAGTCAAAGCGATTTCAGCCCACCGATGTCCAAGTGGCCTTTTCCGCACGCTGTCAACCACGGCGACCCCAAGCCGCTAGCCGTCTTCTGGTTGACATCAGCGCCTTTGGCGACCAATTCTTTGCACACATCCAAATGACCTTCTCTTGTCGCCACAAAAAGTGCCGAAAACCCTAAAAAATTAATAATTTAAAAAAGAATGCCGCCGGCAAATAATCCTTTAAACGGCATTTTCTGTTTAAATTCCCTCACCGTTGGCATAGGTCCAATCAGCCCGCGCGCCCTTCGACAGCAAAAAGCGCACAATATTTGCCTTCCCTTCGATCGATGCGGCAATCAACACGGTGGCACCGAAGGTATCCGTGACTTCGATGTCCTGCCAATTCTCCACGAATAATTTAACTGCAATTAAAAATTCAGATAAATTGTAGAATATCCAGCCTTGAATTGATTTAGTACATTTCCTTGTATATGTTACGGTAAAATTTTGGAATCGGTAAATTCCGTTTTTAATATTTGAAATCTCTTAATGAGAATAATCATTTAAAAAAAGCCAAGCGGTTCAAATCATTTAAAAAAGTTTAATGTTCAAAACACCCAACATCGGAGTTTTTCATAGTTTTATGAAAATAACTTTAAAAAATTTCTAATTGTTTAGGTTTGGCTTAACAATAGCTTTTAAAAGCTTATTTGTTAGTGCTTTCAGATATTATTTTTTACGATTGATTTGGTTGAATTTAAAAAATTTTATAGACTTTCAAAATTGCTGGCACTTTAGAATTTCCAAATGTGCCGAGAAATTATGGGAATTTACCGATTTCCCAAATTTCCGGATATTTTAAATGTTTCAGTGAATCGGCCAAAATATGAATTTATAAGCAATTGAAAGAATTTAAAAATCTGAACTGACCAATGTCCAAATGACCTTTCTTGCACGCTTCGAACCATGGCGAGTCGCCGTCACCCGACTTATTGTTGGCATCAGCGCCTTCGGCGACCAACACTTTGCACACCTCCAAATGCCCTTCACTTGCCGCGAGGAAAAGGGGCGAAAACCCTAAAAATTTAATGGTTTTTTTCTAAATTTAGCATAACTAGGGTTGAGCGGGACCGGGACTTTTGGGAAAAACCGGGACCGGGACTTACCGGGACCAGAAAAACCGGGACCGGGACCAAGATTTTCAACCGGGACCGGGACCAAGATTTTCAACCGGGACCGGGACCAAGATTTTCAACCGGGACCGGGACTAACCGGGACTTTTCAAGGGAAAATTTTTTTGTAATGTTCAATGGTAAAACGAAAAATTTTTTTGTTATTCAAAAAATCTTCCTCATTGTCTTTAACTTCAATTTTATCGTATCATTTTTTGAGATTTACTTTTAGGGAGGGTGTGGGTCGGCGGTGCCGATAGGCGCCGCCGAGAAAAATTTTTGAATTTTTGTTAAGAAATTTCATCAAAATTTTAGCAAAATTATGAATTTTGCTTCGGAATTTCACAAAAAAAAAACTGGTTTACGTAAGAGTGGAGGATGTCCGGCGGTGCCGACAGGCGCCGCCGGAGAAATTTTTACAAAAATTGGCAATCTTTGTTAAGGAAATTGAAGCAAAAATTCAAAGACCAAAAATTCTTGTATCTATTCTTTTTTTTTGATTTAGTTCGCAATTTAATTAAAAAATATTTAAAAGTTATTAAAATATTTTCTATTAGGGGAAGAAAATTATGTGAGTAGAGGAAAAAGGATAAATAAATGATTTTACTCAAGCGGACTCGAACCCGACGGAACATTTGACTGGCCGGACGACAAACCACTGAGACACCGAGTTCTCTGGGGAGTCCCTTGTAAAAAAGATTGAAATTGTCGCTCGATGATGCCATCATTAGGGGTGTAAATTTAGTCCCGGTCCCGACTCGGGACCACCGACCGGGACCGGGACTTTTAGATTTTAAAAAGTCCCGTCCCGACCGGGACCTGAAAAAACCGGGAATCCCGTCCCGGTCCCGCTCAACCCTAAGCATAACCCATATTAGAAGTGTTTTTAGGGGTTTTAGAACGTAATGAGCTCAATTTCGACGCGAATCCCGTATTCAAACATTAGGTCAAGAACAAATTCTCTCAAAGTCTATTTAAATAATTCGGGGATNTAGAACGTAATGAGCTCAATTTCGACGCGAATCCCGTATTCAAACATTAGGTCAAGAACAAATTCTCTCAAAGTCTATTTAAATAATTCGGGGATTTCTGTTTAATTCCCTCACCGTTGGCATCGGTCCAATCAACCCGCGCGCCCTTCGACAGCAAAAAGCGCACAATATTTGCCTTCCCTCTGCGAGATGCGTGCATCAACACGGTGAGACCATCGTCATGCGTAACTTCGATGTTTTGGCCCTCCCCCATGAATAATTCGACTGCAATTTAAAATTTAGAAGGTATTTCCTCTACAACGGCAATTGCCAAAATTGTGCAATATTTTAAATCAAAACGAATTCCCCCCACCGATGCCCAAATGGTTATTCTTGCACGCTATCTGCCACGGCGAGAAGCCGTTAGCGGTCTTCTGGTTGGCATCAGCGCCGTTGGCGACCAATTCTTTGCACACTTCCAAATGACCTGCTCTTGCAGCGAAGAAAAGTGCCGAAAACCCTAAAAAAATAATTTAAAAAAGAATGCCGCCGGCAAATAATCCTTTAAACGGCATTTTCTGTTTAAATTCCCTCACCTCCGTTCGATTTCCGATCAGTGCGCGCGCCCTTTGACAGCAAAAAGCGCACAATATTTGCCTTCCCTTCGCTCGATGCGGCAATCAACCCAGTGGCACCGTATCTACCCGTAGCTTTGATATGGCCATTCTCCACGAAGAATTTCACTGCAATTAAAAATTTCAGAAAAATTCGGGTTTTCAGCTGAACTTACCAATGTCCAAATGCCCTTTCTCGCAAGCTTCTAACCACGGCCCCGCCTTCTGGTTGACATCAGCGGTGTAGGCAATCAATTCTCTGCACACATCCAAATGACCTCCTTTTACCGCAAAGAAAAGTGGCGAAAACGCTAAAAATGTAATTTAATTTAGCAAAACCCATTTTTAAAATTGTTCAAGAACGTTGTAGTAAAGGGTTATCCATATTGGCATCCGCGCCCTTCGACAGCAAAAAGCGCACAATATTTGCCTTCCCTTCGATCGATGCGGCTATCAACCCGGTGTGACCGTTTCTATCCGTGACGTCGATGTCCTGGCCTTTCTCCACGAATAATTCGACTGCAATGAAAAAAATCAGATAAATGGAGAATACCGACGGCCAGGTGCAGTTTGGAATTGATTTTGTACACATTTTTGATTTTTAAAATAGTCAAAGCGATTTCAGCCCACCGATGTCCAAGTGGCCTTTTCCGCACGCTGTCAACCACGGCGAGAAGCCGTTAGCGGTCTTCTGGTTGGCATCAGCGCCGTTGGCGACCAATTCTTTGCACACTTCCAAATGACCTTCTCTTGTCGCCACAAAAAGTGCCGAAAACCCTAAAAAATTAATTTAAAAAAGAATGCCGCCGGCAAATAATCCTTTAAACGGCATTTTCTGTTTAAATTCCCTCACCGTTGGCATAGGTCCAATCAGCCCGCGCGCCCTTCGACAGCAAAAAGCGCACAATATTTGCCTTCCCTTCGATCGATGCGGCAATCAACACGGTGGCACCGAAGGTATCCGTGACTTCGATGTCCTGCCAATTCTCCACGAATAATTTAACTGCAATTAAAAATTCAGATAAATTGTAGAATATCCAGCCTTGAATTGATTTAGTACATTTCCTTGTATATGTTACGGTAAAATTTTGGAATCGGTAAATTCCGTTTTTAATATTTGAAATCTCTTAATGAGAATAATCATTTAAAAAAAGCCAAGCGGTTCAAATCATTTAAAAAAGTTTAATGTTCAAAACACCCAACATCGGAGTTTTTCAAGTTTTATGAAAATAACTTTAAAAAATTTTCTAATTGCTTAGGTTTGGCTTAACAATAGCTTTTAAAAGCTTATTTGTTAGTGCTTTCAGATATTATTTTTTACGATTGATTTGGTTGAATTTAAAAAATTTTATAGACTTTCAAAATTGCTGGCACTTTAGAATTTCCAAATGTGCCGAGAAATTATGGGAATTTACCGATTTCCCAAATTTCCGGATATTTTAAATGTTTCAGAGAATCGCACAAAATATGTATTTTTAAAATAATTGGGGATTTTAAAAATTCTGAACTGACCGATGTCAAATGGCCTTTCTTGCACGCTTCGAACCACGGCGAGTCGCCGTCACCCGACTTTTGTTGGCATCAGCGCCTTCGGCGACCAACACTTTGCACACCTCCAAATGCCCTTCACTTGCCGCGAGGAAAAGGGGCGGAATTCCTGAAAATGAATTTTAAAATTTAATGTTTTATTGCGCACACAAAAGATGGATCATAAAAAAATAAAAGCCTCGATTTATAACTTATTTGTATTATTTAATCATTATCTGATTTAGAAAAGTGTGGGCAAATTATCCTTTAACGGCATTTTATGTTTAAATTCCCTCACCGTTGGCATCCACAGTGTCAACGCGCGCGCCCTTCGACAGCAAAAAGCGCACAACGTTTGCCTTCCCTTCGCGAGATGCGTGCATCAATCCGGAGACACCGTATTTACCCGTAGCTTCGATATGGCCATTCTCCACGAAGAATTCGACTACAATTAAATTTCATAAGTATTGATCGATATTGATTGATTGAATTTCATGACAAATAATATGTGTTAATTGAGGGGTCAACGCATCTCATCCATTACAATGCTCGCTTCGCTAGCCGCGCGCTTGGAGCCTATGCTCTTGCGAATATTCCAGAAGAAAATGAATGCTACCAGGTATATTATTTATAGCTCACTAAAATCCGAGCGAATTTTAAGACGGAGTTAGGCAAGCGGTAAATTTACCGATTCTATTGTAATTTGCGCTTTGTTTTCTGCTGAACTGACCGATGTCCAAATGGCCTTTCTCGCACGCTATCATCCACGGCGATAAGCCGTTAGCATTCTTCTGGTTGACATTAGCGCCGTTGGCGACCAATTCTCTGCACACATCCAAATGATCTGCTCTTGCCGCGACGCAAAGTGCCAAAAACCCTGTTAAAAATTTCAGTAAAATAATACGCAAATGAATTTCCGTTTCATTGCATTTTTGTTAAGAAAATTAAATTTGTAATTTCTGCCAGTATTTTTTTTTA
>MEIZ01000153.1:64947-90624 GCA_001723225.1 Globodera ellingtonae | reverse complement strand
GGGAAAAAGACGGGATTCCCGTTCGGGATTCCCGTCCCGTTCTTTTTGAAAACCCCGTTCCCGTTCCCGGAAATTTTATTTCAGTCTTTTTCCCGTTCCCGTTTATTTTTCTTGGCGAAATGTTTTCAAAAATTTAAAATTTTGGACCAATTTTCATCACAAAAATGCTTAAATTTCAAATTTTTTTAACGGCGGGCGAAATGTTTTCAAAAATTTAACAATTTTCATCACAAAATGCTTAAATTTCAAATTTTTTTTTTCCGACGGCGCCTATCGGCGTTGTCGGACCCTCCAATTGTATATCAGAAATTTATCGCAAAGTGCCCGCCAAAAAAATTTCGAAAAATTCTTAGTTTAAAAATTTTCTAAATTTTTCCCGTTCCCGCGGGATTCCCGTTAAAAATTGAATGGGATTTCTACGGGAACGGGAAAAAGACGGGATTCCCGTTCGGGATTCCCGTCCCGTTCTTTTTGAAAACCCCGTTCCCGTTCCCGTTCCCGGAAATTTTTTTTTACCGGGCTCTAGTATGAGCGTCGTTTTTTTGCTTAATGTATGAAATGTCGCATGTATGAAATGTCGGCGCCCCCACCCTGGGGTAATGTGATTGATTGACTGGAGATTTTTTTTTCTCTCTTCTACATATTGTTATTTTTCTCTGTCTAACGAGGATAGGTAACACATCTGCGGTCTGGTTCTATGGGAGGTGTGAGGCAGACAGTAGAATGCTAGGCACAGTGTGCGTAGCGGGGGGTACGAGAGAGGGTTGGGAGACAAATTAGGTATACTGTCTGCGCCTTACAGTATTTGTCAGTTATCGGCGGAGGGGCTCATTCATTCATTCATTGTTTACTGTTTGTAGGTACATATTGTGCTTATTCGCAATAACAACGACGACTAAAAGAGTAATTTCATCATCTTTATCAATTTTTGTTTTCTAAAACTATATACACCACCTGTGTATTACCCAGGGTGCGTAACTAAAATTTTTCAAAATAAGGACATCAAGGGTAAAAAATAAGATTTTGGGGTCCGAAATAAGGACATTTTACAAAATGTTCAAAAATGCAGTAAATCTTTATTTTTTGCATTAAATGAGTTTTTTAATCATTTTCGACTTAAACAAAATGAATTATGACACACCGCGTTAAAGGCGTTAAAGGTGCTAAAAGAAAAATGCACTCAGAAACCCCGGCGGAGAGAGCCCTTACCCCTTAAAATCGCTTTCGTCCCGTAAAAAACGGTTCTGGGCCCGACCCGTACCCGGTCCCTAGTGGTTAAAAAAAAAGTAATGGCGCAAATAATCCGAAAAATGTATTTTTACGAGTAAATTTGGGAGTTCGAGACAAAAACGGAAAATATGTACCAAAAATGTTATACATAATAACCATTTTAGTACAATTCAAAAAGATAAAGATATTAGGACTGTTTAGTGTGTTCGGTATCGACAAATTTCATTCGAATCGGTATGTCGAATTTAATTGGGGCGGCGATTGGAGGACATGGGGAAGACGGTGATTTATTCGAATTTTTGATGTTTGAAACTCAAATTTTTTTACTGAAGATAAATCGAAAAGTGCCGAGGAGTTGCTGCGTGAGTTGGCGCTTCTCAACCACAACGATGAAGCCATTTCCATTGATTGGTTGGCCCAAATGCTGAAGGATGTCCGCGAATGCATTCGCCGAGGCGAGTCTTCCCACCGGCACTTTTTTGCCTTCCTCAGAGACTCTTGGTCAAGGGGCCAACAAAATTCCAAAATAAGGACATAAAAGACAAATCCGAATAAGGGCAAACATTTAAAATAGTGCTAAAAGCTTACAAAACGTTTTGGTTTATTAAGCAAATTGTCCCATTTTTGCACCTACCTATTTTGGCAGTGCCAATCAGGGATGGTCGGAATTCCGAAAAGTTTTGAGGCCTTGGAACTCCGAGATTTTAGCAAAGTCGGAAATTTTCGGGAAAAGATGAAAATTTTGAGCCAATTTCTTAACAAATCTCGTTAAAATCTTAAAAAACAAATTTTCCTGATGGCGCCTAAAAACATTTTATTTTGAATATTAGGGCATAAAAATGTTTTCCAGATGGAGTACACCAACGAAAGCATCCAATTTCAAAATGGAAGACAGAGGACATCAAATCGTGGGCGAAAGACCTGAAGCAACAACGACAAGCGCGCGAATTGCCCGAACTGCTCGCGGTTGCTTGCCGCGCCTGCATCCTTTCTAATGGTACAGTTAATGTTGCGTTAATATGCAGGACGTGCGATGCCAGTTACGACACCATATTCCAAAATGCTGGAATTTAAACCAGTTCAGCAGAATGACAATTAATTAAGCATATTTTAGGGTATTGTCCCCGAGATGCGCAGCTCATTTCAATTCTGTTGATGCTTTCACCCTCCAAAGCTGGGCGCCGTGGACATTTGCAGCAAATTGCCACTGGCGAAGGAAAAACCGCAATTGTGGCGTTGTTTGTTGTTGTGAAGGCATTGCGAGACCGCGTTAAGGTGGCACCATTAGCTTGAAATAATCATCCATAAAAAGCCAGAGGATTCTGGCATACATGGTTAAGGGGTCGGTCAGAGGCCAAGTCTCCATTAGAGCCCGGATCAATCAATTTTTTGAGATTTCGGACCAAGATTTCGGCATGCTCGATCGGTCCTCAAGTCCATACTCCCCATAGAATATTCACATATTTCCCCACCAACCTTTCGTAGATCGATGTTGTGACCAGTTCGGATGTTTTGGCAAGGCGCGACGCGGAAAGTCTCAAGACGTTCTACGGAATGTTCGGACTAACGGTGGACAATTGCACCGGCGGCATCAGCCCTCGCTACAAGGAATGTTACGCTGCTGACATTTTGTACGGCGACATTAACTCATTCCAAGGCGACATTCTGTTCCATGAATTTAAGTCAAAGGTAAGTCACATCCATTTTTTAGAATGCCATTAGAGAATTTCCCCATTGTGTTTTAATCCGGGGTTCCCATTTCTGAAAAAAGACATCAACACCAATAATGCTGAATTTAAATATTAATTAAAGCTCCCTTCGGAATTTTTCTATTTTGAACTAAAATCAAAATTATCTTTTCGCTTCAAAGTTCTTAATAAATATAAGCACAATCATTTCGTGTCAGGACCAGAGCTGGGCGAAACTGTTTCGTTTCGTTTCGTGTTTCGTGACTTTTTGGGCGTTTCGTGTTTCGTTTCGTTTCGTAGAATTTTTGCTGTTTCGTTTCGTTTTCGTTTCGTAAAATGAAAATTAATTTTTTTCGTTTCGTTTTCGTTTCGTAAAATGAAAATTAATTTTTTTCGTTTCGTTTTCGTTTCGTAAGTTGAAAAAAATAATTTTTTCGTTTCGTTTCGTCGGAAAAAAAATTTGAGTTTCGCCCAGCTCTGGTCAGGACAAAAGGCCAACCAGGCCAAAAGCGTCAAATGGCCAATTTGGGCCCAAAATACAGCTGAAGATATTCTAATGACCGTATGTTATGTGTGACCGGTTGGCCGTTTGTCCTAGCGCCCAATAATTCGTTTTGGTAAAATATTCGATCGGAATCTATGAAAAATTCTCTGCGCCTCAAAATCAGAACAAAAAGTGTACATCGACCTAAAAACATTACATTTCTTTAAAAAAGTACAAATGGGATCCCCTGTTTTAATGACTAAACGTTCGGATAACAAATTTCTGCCCCAATTCTTCACAACTTGTAATCGAATTTCAAAAAAGTTCTTGTCTAATTGTTAGTTTAATTTGTGCAGAATGTTCGTGGAACGCCTCCCCGGCCATTCGAGTGTATTGTGATTGACGAGGTTGATTGTATGCTTGTGGACGACATGATGCAGGTCCCATCTTCAAATATTACATCTCCCGGCACAAATCACTAAAAATTAAAAGTAAATTGAAAAAAAACATTTTTTTTTGCTTTAGGAAAAGATGTTGATGCTTTCATTTCACGTTCCCGGCATTGAATATTTGGAAGGCATCCTGACGATGTGTTGGACCCATTTTGTGGAGGAGCAGGCCCACTTTATGGAGGAGTTTTTGAAAGATTTGGAAAAGAATCCCGACGCTGCGAATACACTCATTCAAGGCATAGAAAATTGTGTGGGAAAGGTGGAGAAGCGGCTGACGAATATGATCAACGAAAATGGGAAAAATGTAATTTTATTGAATATTATGCATTTTATTGTCTGTGGGATTCGTCTCAGAGCAAAACAGCTCCCCCCCCCCCGCCTCCGTCATTTGATTTTGTTGGTTCTTTTACGGTACTCAGTTTTCGTTTTTCGCTGGGGCCAATCTTTCGTGTCCACTTTTACGGTGCCAAGTTTCCCGCCACTCGGAAGAACTACCATCTCTTTCCCTCTGTATACTTCCATTGGCCAAGGATACGGTATTCATATTCCTCCTAAATGATCGTATTCAGCTCGTCATCCCCCCGCATTTGCGTGCATTTGCACTTAAGCAAATACCAAAATGGATGGATTCGCTGAAGGAGGCCGATCAAATGGAAGAGAATTGCCAATATGTCATTCGCGAAGACGCCGTTGTCCCAATTGATTATCAAAACACGGGCACGCAGCAGCGCAGCACCAGCTGGTCGAACGGGTTGCACCAGTTTCTTCAACTGAAGCACGAACTGCGAATGGACCCGGAAACACTTGTCACCAGCTTTATCACAAACCCGGGGTTCATTAATAGGTAATTTAGGCAGTCAACTACGTCCGCTTGAAAAATTTGTTATTAAATCTAGAGCTGAGTTTGTAATTTTTAAATTATCGGGCATTACTTTTTTGTAGAATAATTTAGAGATGTCATTTAGGGGAGGGGGGGAGGGAGCTAAGAAACAAAAAATCTGGCTTAAAACTGACAATTTGCAGATACAAACAAATTTACGGACTTAGCGGAACACTCGGAAGCAATTACGAACATTCGTTTCTGAAAGAGCATTACAATGTCGCCATAACACTCATGCCAACGTACAAACCCTCTCAACTGGAAACATTGGACCCCATTATTGAGAATGATCAGCAGAGTTGGATTGATAATATCTGCGAAAACGTAATGGAAATTCATTTAAAAAAACGCCTGATTCTTGTGTAATTAAGCCACATCCCTGATAGACACCCGAGTAATCGCAGTTTGATATTCTCTTATTAAGATTTTGGTCCATGTTAAGCAGCGCAAACGAGCTGCGCTTATTATTTGTTTGACCAACGACAAGGTGAAGCAGATAAGCGACGCCGTCAAATCCGAGTTTCCGGACATCAACATATACAAATACACTGACGATGACGAACAACTTCCGACGGAATTTGTCGGCCCAATGGATGTCATTTTCTCTACAAATTATGCCGGCCGAGGCACTGACATCAAAACAAACGCCGAACTTGAAGCCAATGGTGGCCTGCACGTGATCGTCACGTTTATGCCGAGAAACAGCCGGGTCGAACGGCAGGCATTCGGTCGCACGGCACGACAAGGCAAAAAGGTGGCACGGCACAAATTTGTTACAGGCGTTTCGCGACTCTGGATTGTTAAAATCTTCAGCATTTTCTCGGCGGCGCCTATCAGCACCGCCGACCTCCCGCATATTTTTAAAAATTCGAAAATAGGCGATTTCGATTTTTACCCTATTTTTTAAAAACAATGTTAAAAATATTAAAAAATTAAACGAAAATCGAAATTTTTTTTGGGAAAAATTGCTTAAGAAAAATGCAATAAACCCCAAAAATGCACCCCTAAGAATCGACTTTTTTGGCTTGCCCCCCCCCCCGAAATTTTTTTCTGGCTACGGCCCTGTGTAGATCAGTAAACACCTGTGACTGGCAATCCTCCGCTTATAACATATCAAAATCAGTCAGTGCTAGGACGTCTCAAAAATCCGCTTTTAAATAGCCCTTGTCTACCCCTACTCCTCCTCCACCATAACAATTTTATTTTTTAGGAAAAAACTATTCAAATTTAAAAAGGCACCTTACTTTCAATCTTTGGTAGAAAATCTTAAAAAATTAAGTCAAAAATTCATAGTGCGGCGCCTGTCGGCACCGCCGGGGACCGGTTTAATCATTAATGAACTTTTTTGAAAATTATTAAATTTAAACATAAAATTTCGAAGAATTTCTCTTTCGAACCGACTTTTTCAGGTTGGAGATTATTAAAAACTGAAAATTTAATGCATTTATAATATATTTGTGTCTTATTTTTCTGTTTATTAAGGGGACTGCACAGCTTATTCTTACCGAAGTTGACTTGGACGAGGATTTAATTGACCAAAACAAGGACCAACAATCTCAACTGGAAACACTCGATCCCATTTTTGAGACTGATCAGCACAGTTGGATTAGCAAAATCTGCGGAAGCGTAATGACATAAGACTAAACATTAAACTTTTGATGCTGGGGGTACGATTCATTTCATTTCAGTGCCGTATACTTCATTGAATGATGAAGTAAGTGTTTAGGCACTGAAATGAACTGCTTCGTGGGAGACAGAGCTGAGCGAAAATGTTTTGTTTCGTAAAATTAATTTCGATTTTTTGTTTTTAGACATTTTTCCACAAAAAAAACACCCCTAAAGATTGGATTAATAGCGCTGTTTTGCCAAAATTTTCAAAACACAATAACAATGATTTAATCTTTCTCTGACATATACTTACTTATAATATTTTTTTAACATAATTTAAATAATATGTACTGTAAACAAATCGAGTCAATCCCAGCGGCGCCTGTCGGCGCAATAAATGATAGTAATTAAGCGAAACCGGACCAGAGTCTGATTAATGCTAATAATTTTAAGAAGTCTAATCGCTTAGTTTGAATTCTCTTATTAAGATTTTGGTCCATGTTAAGCAGCGCAAACGAGCTGCGCTTATTATTTGTTTGACCAACGACAAGGTGAAGCAGATAAGCGACGCCGTCAAATCCGAGTTTCCGGACATCAACATATACAAATACACTGACGATGACGAACAACTTCCGACGGAATTTGTCGGCCCAATGGATGTCATTTTCTCTACAAATTATGCCGGCCGAGGCACTGACATCAAAACAAACGCCGAACTTGAAGCCAATGGTGGCCTGCACGTGATCGTCACGTTTATGCCGAGAAACAGCCGGGTCGAACGGCAGGCATTCGGTCGCACGGAAAAGGTGACACGGCACAATTTGTTATGCCTACAGGGCTTTTCGCGGCCTAAAAATCTCAGGGATCCTTCAGTGTCAGGACGTTTCAGAGCCGTTGATTATAATTTATTTTAAACATCTGAATCGGAAATTTGATTGGGAAGGGGCACATTGAAACGTACCGGACGAAAAATTACGAAATCATAAACCGGATATCAAAATCCCGGTTTAGACCGGGCTTGTCCAACACTACTCCACCTTCATCATAACAATATTCTTTTACCGGCTTAATGAATACTTTTTTTGGTTCAGAAATTAATAAAATTAAAAAAAAGTTTGATGCAATTAGAAATATTCGTTGCTTATTTTTTTGTTTACATATTAAGGGAACGGCACAGCTCATTTTTAACGAATGTGAAAAAGACAAGGATTTATTTGACCAAAACATGGACATATTGGCGAAACGTGACCGATTGGTTGAGCAATCTTTTGAAAAGTCCAAAAATGAAGTGCTGCCAAAATTGTTCGTCAAGGAGCGATTGTTCGAAAAGTTTTCAACGTTTATTGAAGAAATTCGCAAAAGTACAGCCAACGCCGTAGGGGGCAACGAACAAATTCTGGCACAGATTGAAGAGCATTGGGGCTTTTGGCTACGGTGCTAGGTCGTTTCGTAAATTCCGCCACTATGGGCGTTTCGTAAATCCGCCAGGGCGTTTCGTAAATCCGCCACATATATTTTATGAAATAGTTGTAGACATTATAACTTTATAGACCCCGCACTAAATCTGTTAAACCTTATATCAATGGAAAGCTCTAAATGAGTAGAAACTATTTGTAAAACTAAACTAAGCAGTAAATCAAAGTTTTAAAAAGTTATGATCAGAAGACTACGAAAAAACCCAATTTTTGGCAATTTTACATTATAACTTTTTTAATACTTATCCAATCGCTTCAACTTTGCTGTATTGCTTTTTCTACTCATTTAGAGCTTTCCATTGATATAAGGTTTAACAGATTTAGTGCGGGGTCTATAAAGTTATAATGTCTACAACTATTTCATAAAATATATGTGGCGGATTTACGAAACGCCCTGGCGGATTTACGAAACGCCCATAGTGGCGGAATTTACGAAACGACCCAGCACGTTGGCTACGAGAAAAAGTTGAGATGCGAGACGCGGACGCTCCAATGCCTTCAGAGTAAAAGCATCACTAATAATTAACCCCGGGATGCATTTGGTCATCGTTTTCGTCGGCTATTTAAAGGAAAATTACCCACCCATTCTTTTTTCGGGAACGCTCAATTTGGCCGGCGCCGGTCGTTTTGGCGCTGTCATCGTAACTTAGTCATTAGCTAATCAAATAAAATCGATGCCCCTGAAAGATCTGTATTTGCTGGCGAGAGAAAGGAAGCGATTTGCCTTTATTTAAATAAGATAGATTGTAACGTTTAAAAAATCTCAATTTGGTGCGTTGAGCCATACCTTAGATTAAGTTGGATTGCTGAGCTCTTTTACCTCTTATATCCAGGGATGCCATTTAGCCACGAAACGTGGCATCCGCCCCATTTTGGGGTTGAGCGCCACGGTTTTCCACGTTTTTTTAAAGATGCCACGTTTCGCCCCGTTTTGGGGTTGAGTGCCACGTTTTTGCCCCGTTTCTGCCTCTAATTCAATTTTTTACCATTTAATCCCAAATTAATGTATGTTCCCCCCCCCCCCGAAAAAAATTTCAAGTTCAACTCTGATTTGACCACGTTTTTTGGTTTGCCATGACATCCCTGCTTATAGCACCTGAAAACATAGCCTTTGATTAATTAGCTAACAAAAAAAGTTATGATGACCCAAACTTGACGGGCCGAAACGATGGCACCGACCGTTTCTTTTATGTGATCGATCAGAATGTATTATTAATTATGGCAATACGATATGGAGACCCAAATGCATCCTTGATACAGTTTTGAAACATATCAATAGACAAAAAATGATTTTGCAAGTCCCTATTGCACAGAAGCCTTTAATGAAATGTCGTTGAAAATCCATGGAGGCTCTACAGTATTCTTTCGTAATCCTTATATAAAAAGTTGAATAATTGAACACTATTAAGGGCTGTTCTCATTTCTGAGTTGGACGCCTTCATCGTGGAAGAACGTCAGAAAGGCAGCCCCCCGCCCCGTCGACCGCCGCCTCCGGAATTCCGCCATTTTGGGGGCGCATCCTTTTTTTCTTCGGTTTTTGTGCCAGTGATGGTCCATGCTTTAAGCGGCAGCAGTAGCCGGTTTTTTGAGGCGCCATTCCTGGGCCTTAGCCTCTTCACGAATTCGTCCTATTTTGTGTTGAAAGGGTACAAATTGGACTACGGAAATGCCATCAAACATTTGGAGAAGGCAATCGAATTGGATGTGCGCCAAAGTGGTTTTGCTGCCCCGGCACATTATTATATGGCATTGGCACTCGTCAAGAAGGGTGACGATATCAGGTAGAGTAATTGTCAAATTATTATATGGCATTGGCCGTCAAGAAGGGTGAGATATCATTATTAAAAATCGGACGGTACGGGAAAGTACCGACGCTTCTTCGGTACTTTTGATGTCGGTACTTTCCCGAAAAGTACCGACCGAACCTTCTGGCCGGTCTCTAATCCTTATTTATTATCGTCGGACAAAGGGCATTTTTATTTAAGCCCGGTTTTAGAGCAGTTGCGGATTTGGTTATGTTTTGGGATTTACCCGGAAAACCCCCAACAGAATAGTTGTTCGAAATCACGAAAATACGATTCCGGACATCCCAAATGTGTGAAATGCTTAGATTACTCATATCGTTCCAGGCTGATTTTTAACGAGAACATTATTAGTCTCGCAACACAATTATTAGAATGGTTATTGAAAGATTTTGGAGATTGTTTAGAAAAAAGTGATTTGAGAAACAAATCTCTTAAAACAGACGATAAAAATTTTGTAATTTTATTTTATTTTAGTGTGAATGAACGCGAAGCACGCGTCGAACATCAACACAAAGCGGCGGAACATTTGCAGAAAGCAAGCGAATTAATTAATCAGAAATTAATTGCTTCATTAACGAGTCGGCTAGACGGGGAAGGCAACACGCAAAATAACACGGCACTTCGTAAACAAATTGTTAACAAAATTCATTTACTCTACCGATTGAGTGAGCAGTGCGGGAAGTGGTACAAAGTGAGAGTATTTTAAATATATTTATATACTGATGTTTTAAAACCCCGTTTTGCCTGGGGTGCTTTTGTATTTTTTGATATTTAAAATGGCCCCAAATACAATGATTAGCAAAAGATGGAGCGTGTTTGATACTAGCCCCGGCACCGATCAAGATCACATTCGAATCTCGTTCTGTTAAATTTTACCGAAATTTTCAAGACACCAGGTCAAAATTGTGATTTGTCATCAGGAGTCTAGGTAAATTGCTCTCCGACACTTTTCGGAAAATTGCTCTCCGTGAAAAAAATGGTGGTTTGAACCCCGATTTTGTAAATGATTTCTTATAATCGGTGAGTGTCTATGGAGGAGTAAACAATTTTAAAGACCTTTTTAACTATTTCCTTTTTTAAAATATTTTTGGACTGAATTAGAACTAACAGGGGAAAAGTTAGAGACTTGGGGTTCGTTAGGCTCAGGCCTAAGCCACTCTTTCCTGTTTATGGCTAGCAGTGGTGATGAAAGAAAAGGTAAATAGAAAATTCTGGGATGAATTTTTCCATTTTATTTTTCTCAGGAGAGCAATTTTCCGCGTTGGAGAGAAATTTTCCGAGAGCAATTTTCCGAAAAGTGTCGGAGAGCAATTTATCGGCGCCCTTTGTCAGTCAGTCCTCAAGTCCGAGCTCTATTTGATGTGCTGCATTTTTGTCAAAAAACCTGATCAAAATTAAACACTTAATCAAATTTTTAGCCTCGACGGATGACTCCCCAAAATTTGAATGCATTATTTTTATTTCCGCTTTTTCCTATATGATTGTAAATGTAATAATTAAGTACATTGCTGATTGTCCTGCTGGCCATTTTTGCAAGTTCAACGGCTGGATAAAGCCGGACCCGGACAACGAACTGCCGCAAAGGGAAGTGGACGAATTTGGCAAATTCGGTGTCGTGGAATTCTATGAGCTTGAATATGCCAAACCGCCAAAAGCATGGGAATCCATTTATTGGATGTATTTCTTGGGAGCTGTACAAATTGGCATCGGACTATTCTGCGTCTTAACTGGCAATTTTGGACTTGCTGTTCCTTTTTTGCAAGTAAATGCCCAATATAATTTAAGAAGCCGATTTATATGTGTAGTGCCTGCCAATACACGTGGCGTTTCGGGAAAAAATTGAATTGCCAATTTTTTTTGACATTTTTATGTAATTATATATTTAATGTCCATAAAATTCAGTGCGGAATTAAAGATCTCTTCGAAGCGACAAAGGCACACATTGAAAATACTGTCATCAGCTGGAGCAAGAATTTTATTGACAAAATTTTAACCTATGGCCCAGTGGTTGCACGTTGGGCCAGCAGTTGTCTCTCCACATGCAAAGGTGGCATTGGCAAGTTTCTGTATGAATGTGCCAATCGGTTGGGGCTCGCAACCCCATTGGCTACATCTGCCGTCGGAATGGGCTCCTTCGTGACCAAAGTCATTGACAGTTCTGTTACAGCGGAATTGAAACGTACGTTTTATGTATTTTAATTTTAGAGCGATTGAAATTTTAAATAATTGCACAGGGCTTGAGGACTTATTCTCGAACCGGGCAGTTTGGCTCCAGGCTCTCTGATAGCTATAACTTAATCATTAGGAAAGCTAGTCAAATTAATAGATATCATTTGGAAGCTATCAGATAAGGTTTGAAAATTAGTCAACGCCGAAACGGGCAGACCCCCGGACATTTCGGCACCCGTCACCAGAGGACGATAAAAAGGGGGTGGGGACCGGTGTTCGGCAACTCCGGTTCCACCTGCGACGGAGTTGAACCGATTCTGCGAGGCCTGGCTCAAAAAGGGCATATGGAAGGGAGACCGAAAAAAAGTATAAATCAAAAAATAGTCTTTTGGCTTTTTTTGCTTTTTCCTGGCTTATTCCAAGAATGCTCATTTTCACACATTTATAAAATCGGCCATACAAACAGAGGCGGAAAGCGGTGACATTAGAAAGAAAGCTGGCATTCTATATTTAATGGTTACCGTATAGAGCGAGGACCGTTCGAGATTTTGATTGCGAATCTCGATCATCCTCGCTCTAGTACCGTATACGCTGAGTCTGTTTGATAAATTGCCGAGTAGTTTTTGTAGCCGGATTTGCTCCAAAATATGCAAGACGACTTCAGACAGTTTGTACACACATAACATTTAGAATTTGTATACGAAAAGACGGGCATTCCGATGGCAGGCTTAAATTTTGTCGAGGGACTGTTTCGCCAGGGCATTGCAGCGTCGCTCGGCAGGGCCTCAATTCAGAATCTATTCAAAGTTGCAGACAATTGTTGGCGTGACATTTTCAAGGGATATATGAACCGTCAAATTGCTGTAGTGGCTCGAAAAGTGTTTGGGGACGGCACGGTTTTTTGAAGAATTTGACCGAGGTCGGTAATAGAATTTTTTAATAATTTCCACGGATAAAAATGCGTTTGTTAAATTCTTTTTCGGCACCAAACAAACTGAACATCTCCGCCCTGAAAGCGCTATTATGGCTATTGCAATAAAAAACAATTTGCATATTTTTGGCTAAAATGGTTTAAATGTGCATATTTTGTTTAAAATTTTAAAAATGCAAATTTTCTGCCTATTTTGGCATTTTTTGTGCTTACGTTTTGCTATTTAGCCGAGATCCCGCGTTGAATTACATATACTGGCTTGCATAATAAACTAAGCTAATTTAAAATTTAATCTTTTTAGGCAGTTTGTGTTCGACTAGTCACTAACAAACTCGGAGAGAAATTTGACAAAATTGCTGACAAATGTTGCGATGGCGTTTTAAGGACAGTACAAAAAACTTTGTTCGTAAATTATCAATTAATCGATGATAGCCTCTTTTCAATTTTTTAAACAAAATTGTGCATAAAGTAACAGAAGCGAAATTAAAATTAAATAATATAAATTTTTAAATTAAGTGCCAGCAAGCAAAAGCCATTATCCGCAGATGCAAACAAAAAGATCAAGAAAGTGCTTAATGATCCTCTGCCTTCTTCAATAACGGACAAACGTGCCGAGTATTCTGCGCGACTCCGCAAACTCAATTTGGGCCGCAAATATAATGACTATCTGGAGGTATTGGCACTGCGTGCATCGCGTAATCACTCGCCGAACATCTGTGGTGCATCGGATCATCACTCGCCGAACGACTGTGGTGCATCGAATCATCACTCGCCGAACGACTGTGGTGCATCGGGTCATCACTCGCCGAACGACTGTGGTGCATCGAATCATCACTCGCCGAACGACTGTGGTGGCGGTCACTTGCCGGACAACGGCGGTGACGCCGACCCTCCGAGCGTCAGTGCATCGGATTGGCCGACGAACAAGGACCCCGTGTAAATTAATTATGCAGTTTTGATATTGATTTTTAAGGCTCAAGGATTTTAGGCTTGCCGCATTGTTGCTACTGACCGCTCGGAAGAAGAAGAAGTACGCCCTCGATTGCGAATATGTTGGGATTGGACCGGGCAAGAAGAAGCACATGTTGGCCAGAGGTACAATCGGAATGGAGTTTGCAGGGCGTGCAAAGAAACTGAGTTTTGGGTTAGGGGACTCAACTATTGCATTAGTCTTCCTATTTCTTCAAAGGCATCATTCTTTTCATATGGTCAAAATGTTAATCGAATTGCCAGAAGAAACAAATTGAATGAAGTTTGGAAAATCTATTAACAAAAAGGACGTATCGACGGTCGGAGTTTCCTTCCCGAAAAACTAAAAACTTTGAAAAAAAACTTAAATCAAACCAACAAATATTAAAACTAAGACAAGAGTTAAAACACAACATCTCCTAAGAAGGAATTTGCTTTCGAAAAGCGCGTTCAGCTATACACTATGCTTTAAGTTTGCATTGTCGACGAAAATTTGGAGGTCGTCTATGACAAATATGTTAAACCGGTGGGTCGCACTTCTGCTGTATATTTTAGGCAGAATTCTGTGGAAGTTTGGAATTTAGCAAAAATATAAATTAGGAATTTAACAAGTTGGAGAAGGACTTCTTCGCTGTTTTATAACTATTGTTTTTGTTTAGACTGAAAAAGACATCGATTATCGAACGGAAGTGAGCGGAATAAGGCCCGAATATTTGGATGGTGATCTTCCTTCTTTTGCGGAGGTTCAAAGTGAGGTTAAGAAGTGGATCTCTGGCAACATTTTGATCGGACATCAACTTAACAAGGACCTATCTGTATGGGCAATTCGAGTCTCTGCTCAGTTCACGCGTCTTCAAATTCAGGTCCTCGAACTAACCCACCCGCCCAAACTCATCAGAGACACTACAGCCAATTACGATTTTTTGAGAAATGGGCTCAAAGATCCGAAAACAGGACAGCCTTGGCCTCGGGGACAAACGCCTCCTCTGAAAGTGCTCGCTTCCCATCATCTCAAAGAGATTATCCAACAGGGCGAACACAGGCCAGAAGAGGATGCCACAAGTGCTCTACGAATCTATTTGATGCATGAAGCCAAGTGGGAAAAGCATTTGATTGAGGAAGAAAGAAAAAAGAACGAGGAGGTGAAATCGGTTAAGCAAGGAAGCAAAAAGAAATGTACTGGTGCGTTATAAGGCGACAACAACAAAAAAAATGTTTTAAAACAACAAAAAGATGTTTTTAGGGTTTTCGGAGCCGTAGAATCCGAATTGATTTCCATCTCGACCCTTTTCGAACCCGAACCACAATTCGAACAATTTCCTTTTTTTAGCTTTTTCCATTAATATTATCGAAATGTCGATGAATTGATGAGATTTTGCAAAACATCGTTTTCGAATTTTGTCCGGGGTGTGAAATCGGGTGAAATGGAAGTATATTTGGGTTCTACGACCCTGATAATCCCTAGAAACACCTTTTTATCAACTTTGAAAACAATATAAAAATTTTTGGTTGCCTCATACATAACACACAAGTACCAAAAGGAATGACATAATATCGTCGCTTTTGTAGTTTATCAATTTTTTTGAATAAAAGCATGACAGAAATCTCAGTTTTATCCTTCAAAAATTGTTCAAAATTGCGTTATACGCGTGATCGATTATTGTTGTTTAATATTTGATATTTATTACTGTTGTATTTTGACAAAAAGCTTGTTCGGATGTTTAAAAGATCAGCTTTAAGTCTTATGGTGCATGCTAGAACATTAGGAAATAGAGTTGAAGTGAATAATTTTAATTAAAATTATATTTCTTTAATATGATTCGTCATCGCCAAAATAATTTTGTGTGGGCGCGGAACTGGTCGCGCCGAACCGGTCGCGCCGAACTGACCCCGACCGCAAAAATAGACCATACATTCAATTATGGATTAAATATGCATAATAATGTTAAATATGGAAATTCGATAAAATATTTAAAGCGTTAAGCTTTTCTTCGGCAAGCATTGCATTGCACCGATTGGATGTTGGTGTGTTGGACGACGACGCGGATTCTGGGTGTGGCTTATACACATCTAGATGTGTATAAGAGACAGTCTTAAGACACCGATTGGATGTTGGTGTTGGAGAATAAAACAAACGTCTTAAAATTTCTACTTTTTGACTGCCAGCCCTGTTGGTAATTGTTTTATTCGGCACAGCCAGACCTCTCCCATGCCTAAACCTTTAAAAAATTACTGTATTTTTTAAATTTTTAATTGCAGATCGATTAAAATTCGACGATTCGCCGCTTGACTAATCCTTTTGAAGGAAAATTAAATGCTTTAATACTTTTTGTTTGAGCGGCGAACCTGGTTTATGATAATTGAGATTAATATCCCTAGAAGTGAATGTCCATTCCCCGTTTTTAGGAGAATATTTGCCCACAGCAAAGTCCATTCAAATTTATGAGATAATCCCAAGTTTAAGTCTATAAATATGTACATAACTTCAATCAAAACGGTTAAATATTCATTTGTTCGGGCTTATATGTCTTAATATGGCATGTTTGCTTCTTTTTGAGTTTCGGCTTGATTAGTGGGCGAAAGGTGGCATAACGTGGGCGGAAGAACTGAGCAACAACGACACGCACGAGAATTGCCCGAACTGCTCGCGCCCTACGCCTGCATCCTTTCAAATGGTACAGTTAATGTGGCGCTAATATGCAGGACATGCGATGCCAGTTACGGCACCAAATTCCAAAATGCTGGAGTTTAAACCAGTTCAGAATGACAATTAATTGAAAAAGCATATTTTAGGGTATTGTCCCCGAGATGCACAGCTTATTTCAATTCTGTTGATGCTGTCACTCGCTAAAGCTGGGCGTCGTGGACATTTGCAGCAAATTGCCACTGGCGAAGGGAAAGCCGCAATTACAATCCTCGCAAACCAAAACCCCTGCAAAATGGCAACTTCAAAAAATTGATTATCTTTTTATGCCACTCTCTCTTCTTTTTGCAACAAATTTAAGCACCGCCCAGTTGAGGGCAGCGCAGTTCCAAAATTTATTCCATGCCACAGATATTTTGGGCAGGATACACCAAGTACCTCAAACTTTAACCGAGCCGAAGAAAGAGTCGATTACAAATTAATTGTTGTGGAAGGATAATGAATTTAAAAGAAACAAGAATTTAATGGGAGAAGGGGGAAACAAATCGGCGATCAAAGTGGTGATCAGCTCAACCTTTGGATGCTTCAAACTTGGCCTAAGAGCGAACAATTTCTTCATCTTTTCCCCCGATTTTCTTTAGAATTCCCTTCATTTTTTCCATCAGTTTTGCAAAATGCGGCACATTATCGTCCTTTCTGAACCATTCGTTGTACAACTCCCGCCATTCGTCGCGCAATTTGTCAATTTCTTTCCAATCGTCAGTTTTTTCGTTTCGTTTAAGGTCAAATTCGAGCAGAGTCCATTCAACTTTTTTTATAGCATTTAGATTTGCGTAATTCCATTCACGCTTTTGAAGCATCTCTCCCACTTCTTCAATTATCGGAGGGATAATTTGTTGTAATTCTGTAAAAAAAACTTTAAAAAACCTTGACCTTTTATGATGACATAATAAGCAAAATTGTTATGACCAAAAAATGCAATGCAAGGAATTCTTTCTTGAATATCCGGTGAGAATATTGTGAAATTCCTAAGTTTCTCAAAAGTCTGTTACAAATTCTACCACGGATTAAACTTGACGGAGATTCGTTTTGAAAAAACAAAATAATTCAAATTTTTAAACGAAAAAAGGCCAAAAGCAACGCAAAATGTAAATTGTTCCGGGGGTTGGGTTTGGATGAAAGATACAATACAAATATTGTTCATTTCATTATGCCAAAAAAGGTATTGTTTGGAATTGTGAGCTTCTGAAACAGAGACCGGGAAAATATAAAATTTTAAAATTGAAAGAACGAAGTAACCAAACCTTTTTGAGGGTCGATGTCGGCTTCAATTACATAAGCGTATTGCAACATATTATCCCGTAAATGTTTTCTGATTTCTTCTTTTCTAATCATAAATTTATTTTAGATTTATTAAAACTAAGGTTGTGCAAAAGCCGTTTAAACCGGTACCGGATTTTGCTTAGCCCGGTTTTTTCGGCCTCCTTTTTGGGTTTTGAATCAAAAACCCCGGTTTTGGGGGTTTAACCGACCGTCCACAAGCCTAATTAAAAATCGACTAAGTCCATAAGCTGGAAAACGCTGTTCAATTTATAAAATAAAATATATTTTGTTTCAAATAAAATTTAACCCACGGCTTTCCATCGCAGAATTCCCGTTTTTCCAAAATAAAATTCGAAGCCATATCAATTGCCTTGTGGACGGGAAAATTGTTTTTAGCCACCGCTTCTTCCAATAAATCTTCAACAAAATATGCCAAAACACAAAACTCATTTTGAATTGGCACTTCTATTTGTTTCGTAGGCTTTTCTAGGCCCGTCAAATATTTCAAAACTTTTAGAAAAATTTCAGAGTCCAATGGGCTGATCCAAATTTGACCATTGTTTATTTGGCCAAGAATATTCGCCATTTTTATGATTTCATAAATTGTCAGTGAATATTCGGACAACGAATGAATAAATTTGAAATTTTCTGTTTAAAAGAATTAATTATATAATTCAAATAACAATTTTTAAATGAATTAAAAACACTCCCTGACTTAAGGCATTCTCTTGTTCTAATTCATTTTTATTTTCCAGATAAATAAAATATGGCAATTTCCAAGTTGGGAGATTTAATTCCACAATTTTGTTTATGTTTCTGATTTTAAATCCAAAAAAACTAAAATAAATTAAATTGTCTGATAAATATTGGTTTTTACCCAGTACTATTTATGCTTGACGGCGCATGACTTTGATTTAATGCAAATAAAAATGTCTTCAAATATTTTTCAGCTAAATCATTTTGCTCAATTTGTAAAGACAAACGAATTGCCAATATAAAAAGCAATTTGAAAAGTTTCCAATTCTGAAATTGCGGAATTCTTTTGCGTTGTATTAACTCAATATTGTCCATTGAAGCAATGTTTTGAATTGTTTTAACAAAGTCCAGGTCATCGCCAATGTTGGAAAGTGTTGTCAATTTTAATCTGCAAGAAATGAAATCAAAAAACTCTAGAAAGATAGGCAAATTTATTTTTTGACAAAGATTAGACATTCAAATATTTGTAGGAAGAGACGCCATTATTTCGCTGGTTAGACGACGTGGACAGTTAAACGCCGAGAGCAAAGGCAAATGGGACCGGATGTTTGAGTCTGGCCACTTGAGTCTGGTCGATTGAGGCTGAAAGCATAACATTGATGCCACTGCGCGGCCTTTCCCTTTTTGTGCCCGTCGTCCAGACTACTCAAACGGTCAGACTCAACTGGCCAGACTCAACACTCCCGCTCCCCAATGGGACGCCCCGGTAGCTCAGTGGAGAAGTTCCAATCCCACGACGTGGGTAAGGGCGTTGGTTCGAGTCCCGTCCGCCGGGATTGCCATTTTGCCTACCTTTACTTATTCAAATGTCTCGTCAGTTTCTGACATTTCGCCTAACCTCTGAACGAAGTCAAAGAGTCGTCTGAGAAAGTGTTCACTAAGTGCCGAAGGAAAGGATAATAATTGCCGTTTTTCGTCATATTTTACATCATCGGAATATTTGTAGAAAGTTTCGAATAATATTTGACCAAATTTAGGAATTGTTTCTCGACATTTCGACAGACCAAAATGTCCAATTAATGGGCATGAGTTGGTTGTGCAGCTGTACTCCTCCATTATGTGCTTCAATAGCATCAAAAAGTTATTTAATGAATGCCTTTTGGTCGCGTGTGAATTGTTTCTTTCAAAATTCGCCAATTTTTCATAATTTTCGGTATCGTCAATGCCTTCAATAATTTCCAGCAAAATTTCAAATTCATTCAACTTTGTTATATCATCCATTGAATATTCGTCCTTTTTGTCGGAGTTCAATTCAAAATTAATAATTTTACTCAATGCATCAGCCAATTGTAAAACAGCTTAAAATTAACCACAATAAAACTCATAATTGCTTTAAAATTTTACTAAAACTCTTAGTTATATTCAAATGTCCTTTGAATCATTAAAAATGGGAGGTCAGTCCAAATGAATTTATTTAAAGAATGCCTTTGCATTCGTGAGAATCAATTTGAATTGCTCTTGCGTAATTCCACAACGGTTCGTGGAACAATTTCATCGCGAGTTGTTTACTTAAACAATTTTAGCATAAGTTTCGTAATTTTTGGTTAATTTCTTATTAAAATGATGCTTTTTTTAATTTTGTTGAATAAATTGAATAAAATTATGAAATATTAAAACCTCCCCAAATCAGGCGGCGTGTTTTGCGTGTTCTGATTGTGCGGCGCTTCACCGCGTTCCCCCTCCTCCATTCGCTCGACGTATTCAGAAAAGTTTGGGTAACTAATGAAACTGTTCTCCTCTAAACGCCGTTCCATTTCTCTTCCAAAATGGACGAACGCGCAGTCGACTTTCGTCATATTGCTGCCAAACTTTAAACGGATGTACTGCTTCAACTTGATTGATTTGCTATAAAGTTTGGAAATAAAGTGCTGCTTCAAAAACGCGTGCACTGCTGGCGGACGTTCGTTTGTTATAATGGCACTGGCCGCATTTGATTCAATTAAAATTGCTTCGAGCACTTTATAAACTTCATAATATGACAGTGAAAATTCCGAGAGTTTTAATACGAAATTGAAGTTTTCTGCAATAATGTCATTTATTATTTGAAAAGACTACAAATTTATATCTGAAAGAGAATTGACTTGAAAGAGTTAAAAGTAAATCGGCCGGGCCCTTTGATCACTGCCCTGCCCCATTAGCTGCTATATAAAAGGTTGGGCGGCTGGGAGGATTCGAACCAGCGTCCTTGGTTGACCGAACCGATGTGCTAAACCACTACACCACCGGGAGGGTCCAAATTCCAATTCCCGAAAGTTTGAGGTCGTTGGCGCCCATCCCTGCACTACAACACTAAGTGATATCCCTTAATTAACTCATTAATTAATTATTTAAACTTTCCTACTAATGTATTGCTTTTGTTCTGAAGTGTTTTTGAATATGTTCAGATTCATAAATTCAGCCCACAAATGATGCCCATTCGCATCAATTTGAACAATTGGAAATGGAAATATGCTAAAATGTTTAGTATTTTAAGCATTTTTTCTTATAAAAATTTGAGTCCAGACTCCCTTTATAAAGGGTTTTTTTCTTGTCTTTCCATCATTTGGATAATATGAAATAATTAATTAAATCATACCCATCTTCATTATTGCCAGTTCGTGCAGCCAACATTTTATAAGCCAACAAAAGTGTTTGCATTTGCCATTCGCCAATACCATTAGATGAATAATAAATAGCAGAACTAAAAATTGAATTAAATAAATATTTATTAACATTTTTTATTTCAAATTCGACGTCAGACAAAGAAGAATCCGCGCGGCAAAAGAGAAGGTCAGCTGCATAATTTGGTCCACCACAGTTTTGGGAATTGCCTTTTTAAGGCAGAAAATATTTTTGTTGAATTCGCTGGCAATAAAATTGTCCAAATTATTGGAATAAAATTGAAATCCAACGAATTCATCGGCGGCGTAATTAACGCCTGAATGGGCCTTGAAAGTCGGGCGCCTTTCCTCGTCGTTGTCGATCACTCGAAAAATGGCAATTTCCGACGCATATTTAACAAAAGTGTAATTAAACGATAATTTGTCATTAGGCTGAGGACACTTTTTGTAAATGTCATCAATAAGCTGAGCAAATATTTGGACATTATTGCCCGGATTGGTCAAATTCCATTGGTAAGACGGCGACGCACAAACGGAATTGGCCATATGATTTATAAAGGAAATAAAAATCAGTGCCAATATTTGTGCTTTCATAATTGGCTAAAAATAATTATTTTTACTTCATGAACTCTGATAAATAAAATCTTTTCACAATTCATTTTTTTACTCCCTAGAAAAGGCCTAGAAACTCTTTTCTAACGACCTTATAAAATGTTTTAATTTTTGAAATATAATGGGAGGGTGCAGCTTTAGTTATTATCAATAAAAAAGTGAAGCAAATGGAATTCGAGAAGCTAATAGGAATGAATAATATAGTTTAATCAAGTATTTAGTGTTCGAATGCAAGGGGACATCATTTTTTGGGACATTTTGTCCGATTTTCCTGGGACTTTTGTCCGGGGACTTTTTGTCCGTCGGACCTTTTGTACATACGGGCTGCACTTTTATTTATCTGTATCTTTCCCTAGGCGCTTCTTCTCACCCCCCCCCATAAAAGTGAATTTTTAATAATTTTAAATTTTTTAATTAAAATGTGCGCAATGAATTTTTGATTGCTAGTTTTTGTAAAAATTTCCCAAGCGGCGCCTTTCGGCACCGCTAGACATCCTCCACTCTTACGTAACCTTTTTCTAAAAAATTTTACAAAATCCGAGGCGCCAAATCCGAGCAAAATGCTTAATCGCGATATATTTTTTCGATACCGATTTTATCGAAATATCGTTTTCGAGGCTATTGCCGAGCACTAGTAATCAGAAGAATTATATTTTTGTGACCATTTTATGCTTTTTATTTACAAATTGGGAATGTGGAGATTTGACATGAGAGTAAAGCAGGGCGCGCCTTTAACCCCAATATAAATGACAAATGAGCACGTGGATTTGCGACTTTTGGCATTATGCCAGAGAATTTTTTGGAAATGAAAAGCGATATTTGGGGGGGGGCATTTATCTAGCATTTTTCTTTAAAAAAATTTCGATAAAAACCCCAATTAGGCACAAAAAGTTGAAAAACGGCATAACAAAAAATCTTCAGGTGCCTAAAATACCGTATTTCCTAAACGGAGAAACATCTCAAAAAGTAAAAAATGTCCTAAATTTCTGCATTTTTAAATGTTTCATTTAAAATTTCAACTTTAAGCTAAGTTCTGCATTTTTTTAAATTAGTCCGATTTTGATCAAGAACCCTTAGGAATGAACAAGTTTTGCGTGCCCTCCCTGGAGAAGGCGCTTCCAAAAATTAGGGTAAACCCATAAGCGTCCCCCTGCACGGAAACCTTTAGTAAAAGGCGAAAGATTTCATCGTCCGAATACAGAGGGACCAGGGACAAATTAAAGGGGGGCATTTTGGGTTAATTTGTTAAATTAAAGGAAAAAAGTGATGGGGTGCAAATGAGGAAAGAAAGAGGGCTAAAATGCCCTTGTGTCTGTTTTTGTATAGCCTCTTTCTCTCTCCCAGTGTAATGTTTCTTTATATTCTCTTTCTCTCAACTCCCATTAAACAAAAAGAGCATTTCCATTGCCTGCGGGGTAGGGTGCGGACGGGTACCCGAGTCGGGCGGATATCGGGCGGGTACCCGCCCGGCCGGGCGGGTACCCGGCCGGGCGGGTACCCGAAACGCAAATACCCGAGTCGGGTATTCACCCGGTACCCGCCCGGAAATACCCGCCCGGACGAAAAATTAAAAAAATACCCGGCCCGGGTACCCGCCCGGTACTTTTCCGAATACCCGAAAAAATACCCGCCCGGCCTTCAAAAACCCGGGTATTTTTCGGGTATTTTATACCCGCCCGGCCCTCAAAAACCCGGGTATTTTATACCCGCCCGGCCCTCAAAAACCGGCTATTTATTACCACGATTTGGGCATTTTTTGTTAAAAATTTACAAAAAACAAATTTTCATGTCAAGATCCTTTAAATAAATTTTGTTTCTTTAACCACAAATGCTCTTATTTGGATTAATTTATTTTCTACACCATTCCTTTACACATTGTATGTAATTCTTCGAAATATTTAGCTTTACTAATTTAAATGAGTAATATTTGGAACATTGGACTTTATGAAAAAATCGATGGAAATAATGCCGTGTTCGGGTATCAGACGGGTAAATACCCGAGTCGGGTATTTACCCGGTACCCGCCCGGAAATACCCGCCCGGCGAAAAATTTAAAAAAATACCCGGCCCGGGTACCCGCCCGGTACTTTTCCGAATACCCGAAAAAATACCCGCCCGGGTCCAAGCCATTTTTCCGCACCCTACTGCGGGGCGTCCGTCCTCTTTCCTTGCTGAACAGAGAAATTGGGGAATGCACAGAGAATACGCACGCACTTTTTGGGGGTTGGCTAAACCCAAAAATTTGTACAAATTTTTAAAACTATCGAATTAAAAAAGAAGCACCAAAATTGAAAGCTAAAGCTCTTGCGATTCCTTCCCTCCTCTTTAATTTTTAAGAATAAAAGATTAATTTGTAAAAAAATCGTCTACGCATGAAACGTCACAAAACCCCTTTAAAATAAGCACAGCACTATTTTTAAGGTAAAATTCAATAAATTTTATTCAAATCAACAAATCAATTTGGCGATTCGCAGTCGCCCACCAAAAACAAATGCTATTTTATCAAAAAATGATTTTTTGAAAATATTTGTTAAGAAAATTGGTTTAAAATTCCTTCCAAAAATCAAACATTGCGGGGTCGGAGTGCCAGCCTTAATTAAACGGTCAATTTCTAACCCAAAGATCACATCGTCCTTTTTTTAGAAAGGTATTGAATAATTCAACGCATTAATATTCATATTCATAGCAATAAATCTTTATTTTTTACGAGCTTTCAATTTAATTTCCTTTCCTTAAAATATTTAAAAGCCATTAAATTCTATGAACAAATCATTAAATTCATTCAAAAAAAAAAATTTATTTATTTTAATTTAAAATTAAATCGCATGGGTCATGAAAAAAAGGCAATCCGCAATAATTTCACCCATTAAAATTAAGAAAAAATTGTTGTACGATTATGGACCTCCTAAAAATACAAATTTTATTATTATTTTTCCTCTCCATTAACTGCCACCACCAAAATGTGGCAGCAAAACCAACAAAAATGCCAATGCCAACAACGCCAAAGCCGCCGCACCATCCGCGCGGTGAGAAGATTGTTCAAATGTTGAATGGCGAAAACACGCGTTGTGCGCTCTACGGACAGTGCGGACGATGAAATTGCATTTATTATAAATTAATTTTTACATATTTTTGTGCAAAAAAATGCGATTATGCCGAATAAAACCACCAGTTCCAGACGACTTTCGATTTATTGAGCTATTTTTGGGGTTTTTGAAGAAAATCTCTTAAGCAATTTTTCTGAAAACGATTAATAAATGGAACGATGCCCCCGGCTCCGAACAATCCGCGACTTCTAGCAAATTTGTACCCAATCCGCGACCGCCCGCGGCGCCAAATGCCGATAGCGCGCCGTTAAAAATATTACTCGAATTTTCCTAGCAAAACTTTAAAATATTCAAATAATATTTGTAAAATTTAATTTAATAATCTATAAGATTCTTTAAAACTTTCCTTTGAAATAAATTAAACTCGAAAATAAAAAGTGCTAAAAATACAACAAAAAAAATAGGTATATTCTTTTCCTCTCTGACGTCATTTAAAAACATTTTATTGGGACGAGCATTTAAACTGGTTTAAAATTTGAAAAGCCATAGGGGGGGGGACCTTTTGGTCAACATTTTTGAAAAAAAAAATTATTCTAAAAATGGTCTGAAAATGTGTTATTCGATGCAATGATTATAAAACTTAAAAATAGGGGCGAGACGGAGTGCGGAGGAAGACAAACTCATACTTTTTGCAACCGTTCGAAAGCTCGTGATAAAAAGAAGCTAATTGTATTCATAAGATTGAATGAAGGCGCAACAAAAGTTATTGCCAAAAAACAATGAAAAATCTTGATTTTTACACACTGTTTCTTTTATGTCTTCTTAGTATTTCATCGAATTGACTAATCATGTTAAATTATATCTTTGAATCACCTTTCTTTTATGTCTTCTTAGTATTGCATTGAATCACCTTTCTTTTATGTCTTCTTAGTATTGCATCGAAATGACTAATCATGTTAAATTATATCTTTGAATCACCTTTCTTTTATGTCTTCTTAGTATTG
>MEIZ01000153.1:51158-62385 GCA_001723225.1 Globodera ellingtonae | reverse complement strand
ATTTTTGCGAAATGAGCCAGAGTGCCGAGATACGGCGTGCCAAAGTTTAAGTTCTGTGCATAAATATTTTATTTAATACACTTGTTTTGTTGGCGTCGATGGCGCAGTGACTGTGCTCTGGGTTCGCTTTTTGCCCCCGCAGGTTCAAATCCCGCCGCTCCAAATATTTTATTTTTTTAATTTATGCATAATTTGGCCAGGGAAGCGATTCCATTTGCACATTTCTTCCCCTCCATTGATTTTTTAAAAATGAGTATAAACCCTTTAAATATTATATTCCTTCTCCAAAAATATTTGTTGATTTTTCGGATTTGGACGAGGACCCGGATGATTAACAAATTGTTGAAACAAATAGTCCGTGTGGATCAGGTGGAACCGGAAACCCTACTCCAAAATGATTTATTTTATATAGAAAAGTCAAGCGGCTCAAGCTTTTACCCATCACCAGAAAAAAAGACACCCCGGAGAGACGACATATCTTATGCCGATATGAAGAAAGCTCTTAAATTTTATCGTTCATCTGAAAAAGGGCATCGATCGTTGTCATGTATGCGGTCAAAATTCCGTTTTATAAAAACAGAAGCTGATCTAAAATTAATTAGAAGGTAGCAAAATTAATTTTTGAATTAACCCAGATTGGCTGTTTACTTACGAGAATATAATTTTATTGCGTTGCGCCTATTGCGAACTGCACTTATGCTTCAAACATTTTTTTGAAGACTATCATTTATGTGAAAATCCATAAATTAAAAAAATAAAATATTTGGAGCGGCGGGATTTGAACCTGCGGGGGCAAAAAGCGAACCCAGAGCACAGTCACTGCGCCATCGACGCCAACAAAACAAGTGTATTAAATAAAATATTTATGCACAGAACTTAAACTTTGGCACGCCGTATCTCGGCACTCTGGCTCATTTCGCAAAAATGGATATCATATTTCTTAAAAACCCAGGGGTGTTCTATATGGCCACCAAGTTTCATTCCGAAATGCCACGGACACTCGAATACCTTCCTTTGTTAGCCGAACCGAGTTTCCTTACTCACCAGTGTTCTCTCCGTTGCACTGGACAAAAAATCCCAAACATTTTTCTGCAGAATCGGGCAGAGTTCGCGAATCCACGTATATTTTCCAGGGAAGGCCCCTAATGTACACGGCGTCGCTGAGTCGGCGACTGTACCCGTCCTCACGCGCAAATTCAGACACTTTTTTGATTGTCAGCATAATCTTCCCTTTGGCTTTATACGGACCTGATAGTGAAGTGCAATTTGGACAGCTTCTGAAATCGAGAAAATGTCAGAAAATTCATAACTACTATACAAATTCGACTTTTATAATCCGTTTTTTTGAATTTGTCCGGAAAAATCCCTCGGGCACAATTTAAAAATTTGTTTGGACGAATAAAATGAATGCAGAAGTCTTATGTATTTAGCCTACCATCGTCGTCCGATTTGGTCGCGGTCCGTTCATTGTTTGGGAATTGCAGCGGGAACAGTTTGGGTAGAGCGGCGTTCGGCTGAGAATGGTGCAGATACACGCTGATGACCTCGTCCCGTGTCAGCACTCCGAAAGGAACTGTCAAAAGCAAAATTCGATTGAATTTTGGAGTCGAATTTTTGGAACGTATAAAAAGATTTCGAATTTTTAAAGGTCAAAATATTCCAGTCCAATATGGATGATACCAATAAATTCATAAAAATCGCTCTCCGAGATGAGGGGAAAACGAATTTTGAAGAGTGCCGGGCCGAGCAATTCACGTTTATTCTCCGCTGAACACTCTTTCTCATTTTGACGGCATTTTTCATCCGCCCAGCGACGTGCCTAATTGAGAAAATAAATTAAATAATCTTACGAAAATATAATTTTTATTAAAATGTCAAAAAAACGTTTATTTTCTTTTCAAATTAATGTTTGTTTTACGGCATTCCAAATCGCAATTTCTCCGCAGACGAACAGCTCGTCACGGTCCAGGAGCTCACACAACAATTCTTTATCAATTTGCAAAAACTCTTTTGAGAGGAGCAAAATTGGCCGCATTCGCATCGATGTGCTCCAAACAACGGCGAGCAAAATTCCAAAATTTAAATAAAATTACAACAATTACAAGCTAATTGATTAAAAGTAGCCACCTCTTCTCCAAGGAAGCGAGCGCGGTCAAACGTGAGAAAAACATTGTTCAGCTTCGATATGGGAAAGTTCACACACGCTTTGCCCAGCTCGGCCACGTCGTATTTTTTGGCTAAATTATTTTATACATAAATATTAAAAAGAGCAATAGATTAGATGAAAATTGTAAAAGTACGTGCTAATAAATTAAAATATAAAAAAATTGTAATTTTTTTCTGACCAGCGTAAAGCACAACGACCGCATTGACCCCGTCCAGCCCACTCAAATCATCGGCATAAATGAAGCTGAGCATCACCTTGAACGCGCCCACCTCCACGTCGGGCACTTCCACGGGCTTAACTTCTTTAGCTAAACATTTTTTTTTGATTTTTAAACAAAATTTCGAAGCACCGCTCCCAACGGCGGCGGACTTTGCGTTTTCCTCGTCAAAACGGAACATTGCCGCAAAAACGTCAGAGGCCACCATCAGAATCACTTTATGTGCTGGCAGAAGCTTAAATGCAATGTTTGAAAAGCATTCATATAAAATTAAAAAGGCTCTAATTCTTTCCAAAACAATTGCCCCCAAATGGTATGTTCGAATTAACAAAAAACAGACGGTACATCCCTGATAATCTGTGTTCGAAATCCGCTCGAACTCGCCTCCTTTTTGTCTTCGGGCCCCACCAAAAAGTGAACGTCCGCCCCAATGCCCGTGTCCAACAAATGCTTCATCCGCCCTAGCGAAGAAGCTGATTTCGACATGTCACAATTTTAAAGGTGACTGTAAATTTGAATTGCTAGCAATTTTGTAAAAAAAGCTACAAAGTTTCAAAAATAGAAATTTAATGGAACAAAAACGGATAGAAACAAAACAATTTGTACAAACAAATATATTTCGTCCAGCAAGCCGAGATCAAATGTGGAAAAACAAAAAATCTCTTCATCAAATACATTTCAAGCAGGGTTGGACGTAATCCGTGATCACGTGTCCAGCCCTGATTTCAAGCCGTTCTGGGGTCCATCGGCAGAACTGGTGTTGTGAGGACCGGCGGGAGGGACTTTTAGGAAAAACTTGGTCTTAAAGGGAGCATTTTTTTGTAATGGTCATTTGCTTTAACTTTTAGGGGGGTAGGCGGTGCCGATAGGCGCCGCCGGGAAAATTTTGAATTTTTAACTCAATTTGTTAAGGGAATTGAAACCAATTTTATGAGAGTACGGCCCGTGAAAAATTTTTTGGAAATTTTAACAATGTTTGTTAAGAAAATTGATGGAAAATATACCTAGTAAATTGGCCATTTCCCCTTCTGCTACACACAGCGACTCAAAAAACGAGATGTGTGCCAATAATAGAGAGTGCGAGAGAATTAAACAAATTTCCTTTCTTTCTCTAACTTTCTCTCGTTTGGCGTTCTCTCTCACCTTTTTTTAATAATTATTTTGACCATCCCGGACTTCGATACTCATAACTTTTGTTCTATACTTCAGATCCATTTCAAACTTTCAGTATCCCTAGAAAACAAAATAAGGATTTTTTTTAACATTAAAAAAATTAACATTCACATTGGGTTTGATTGCTATTAGGTGATAGGAACGAATTTAGTATTTTTTTAAAATTATATAGCAAAAAGAAAATTATTGTGCAAGAATAATTGTTCGAAATTTAGTACGATTCGAAAGCCCTAGATTCGTAGAAGATATTTGTAAGCAAGAGCTAAGCGATTTAGATAGCTCTCGAGAAGGTTATTCCCAGAAATGCTAAATCGACGAAATAGTGTGCAAAAGTGAGAGGGACGATTAGACACACTAGAGTAACGAGAGAGAACGTGTAACACTGGGGGTGCATCCCAGCAGTAGTATGCAACCCATAGAACTATTGCATTAGCTTTTTGAGGAAATGATGAATCAATTCAGCAGAAAATAGTAATTGCGTGGAAGGGATTCGAACCCCCAAACTTTTTTTGTTGAAAAGCTCACAGACCACTAGGACAAAATTTAAATCTTTTCTGAACTAGAGGCCCAAAATCGAATCGCCGTGTACACTTGACAAAAGGTAAATATGGATATACGGTCTAGAGTGCGGCGCGGGATTGATCCCGCGCGGGATTTTGCGGGATCCCGCGCCGCAATCCCGCATTTTTTGCGATTTGAGGGATTTGCGGGATTGCGGGATTAATCCCGCAAATCCGATCCCGCACGCGATTTTGATTTGTAATCCCGCAGCGGGATCCGCAATTTAGGTGCGGGATTTGCGGGATTGAAAATTGTTAGTGAATAATGCTAGTTTATTCAAAATTAGCATTGACGTTTTGCCAAATCTTTAAATTTAAAAAGACTCGATGCTCACAAATTACACAAGTGGAGGTATCATAAGAATTGAATTTTTAATAAAAAATGCTAATATCGTCTGGTGTAGTGGTGAGTGGTGTAGGTCGGAAGTGTTGGGGGTGGATGTTCAACCCCCGACTGTTCAAATTGCATTTTATGTCTTTTGGTGAGGATTTGTGTGGAGGAAACAATTTCTTAAATTTTTATGATTTTTAAAAAGTTTTTAGGCCGCTTTTTACAACTTTTGGAATTATCATTTTTTGGTTGGACGAACTTACAAAACCATAGGGGACCTTTATTTTACCTATAAATTGGTAAATAAATGGAGTCAAAAATTCAAAAAAAAATAGCCGTATTTGTTGCCGTGCCCGAAGGGATGGCTTCCGGAGGCTCTTAACAAATTGAGTAAAAATTCCAAAAATTTTCCCCGGCGGCGCCTATCGGCACCACCGACCTCTTCCTCAGCCCCAGCAGCAGAATTGAAGCCAGAATTCTCAAAAAATTTGATGCTGAGGCAATCGAAGTTGAAGACAATGAGGAAGACATTTTTGAATAATAAAAAAAATTTGGTTCACCCTTGACCATTACAAAAAAAAATCCCCCCATTGTCAATCTCGGTTAATCCCAATCCCGGTTTTCCCCAAAAATCCCGGTCCCGGTCCTAGTTACAAGTAGTCTTGGATAAATAAGAGCTAAATGATACAAATTGAACAATTCGGTCCAGTTTGAAAGGTGTTTTGATTTTTTTGGTAAAATTTAAAAATCCCGCAATCCCGCGCGGGATCCCGCAAATTTAAAATGCGGGATTTGCGGGATTCCGATCCCGCACGAGATTTTGTTTGTAATCCCGCAGCGGGATCCGCAAATCCGGTTTTGCCGCACTCTAATACGGTCCAGACTCAAAATCGAACGAAATATATATCAATCGACTCTTCTCGATCTGCAATGTAAGAATCCGAAAAAATTTTTGTTGGGCAACCATTCCCTGAAGAGCTACAGACCCAGGACTGAAGTGTCTTTTGACTGGGGACTCAGTTGTCGTCTGATTAAAAATGGGAAAATCAATTGGCTTTCAAAATTACGAATTTGTCGATTTGCTTTTATAAATTAGTGTTAAATTTAACGCAAAGTTTTAATGATCATAAAAATTTATTATAATTTTTGTAAAAATTCCTTTCATCGGCCGGCGGGTGTTCTCGACCCGAGGCTCGAATTATTTTTATAATCCCCCCCCCCGTATCCCATCATTTTGGCCGGTCACAAATATGTTCCTATTTATTCTCTATTCATTTTGCCTCTGTTTTAAAAAAAAATGATGAACATTCGGTCCACCGGCAAACTTCGTTTTGCCGTCAGTTGTTCGTCTAACATGAACCGCAGCATGGAGGCACATTTTTTCTTGCAGTTCGTTTTATTAGGAAACAAAACAAAAAAAAAGGCTATGTAAATCGCGTAAATCCGTTTTTTGCTTATGAGATAAGAAATGTTATGTACATAATTGTTAAGAAATGTATTTAAAATTTTGCATAAAATGTGTCTAAGAGTGCACATTTTTGGGTCAAAAAATAAGCGTTGGATTTTCATATAAAATTGTTTGATAAATGCTTTAGAAAACGCGGTTTCGATGTACAAAGCTTCGGCTCCGGCAACTACGTGAAACTGCCGGGTCCAAGCGTGGACAAGCCGAACATTTACGAGTTCGATTCCACCAATTATGAACAGATTTTGCAGGATTTGAAGGAGAAGGACGTAAAATTGTGAGCCGACAAAAGGGGACTGAAAAATCTAAGTTTTTAACACTGGAATGTTTTTGGAAAAAATCCATCGTTTTTGGGGGTTTGCGACAAGAAAAAAACATAAAATTTTATGGACTTACGCGTTAAGCACAAATTTGCACAGTTTTTTCTCAAATTCTATGACTGGATTCGAGTAATCGGCAAACCGATACATAAAATTTTTGTTACAAAAAAAAAAAAATCAAAAAAAGAATTTTTAGCAACAAAAAAAATGATGCGGAATAATTGAAAAATTTGCGGTTTAAGATACACGCAAAATGGCCTCTTGAACATGTTGGACAGGAATCGACGGATAAAGTTTGTGTTTTTTTTTTGGTTTCTTTTTTGCGTCTAAAAAATTTTTTTAAGAAAATTCCCGCAGAAATTCCAAAATTGCAAGGATAAATTCTGTGTCATCATTTGCCTGGAAGAGCGCGTCTATGACCAGGTTTGGGCGAATTCGCAAAAATGATTTTTTTTTATCGGCATTGATAGAGCCCAAACTTTTGAATTTCTTGGCATTTTAGGGGGTTCTGTTCGTGTCGAAAAAATTTTGAGGGGCAACTCCCGAGCCTGAATTCCAGACAATTTTGAACGTGCCGGAAATTGGCCCCTCGCCCGCCATTGAACCGGGATCGGCAGGACATTTGGGATTTTTTCCTTGTCTAGATTTGTTTTGGGCACTTTGGGGTAATTGGCCAAAAAAAAACACGGCCATAGCCTCCGTTTTAACGAACCTGAATTCGAAACAAAAATTTTGTTGTGGGTTTAAAAAGTATATTGTAATTTCGCATATGCAGCAACAAAAAAAACAATTTAACTTCGCACAATTGCAGACCGTTCACATTTAGGCGCCTTTATGAATTAAAGCCTTATGTATTATAAAAAGTGCAAAGTCTAAAATGCCAGCCCCCCCCCCAAAATGCGAAAACCAAAAATTCCTTTTTTGAGGGTGGGGGGGGGGCGTTGATGTTAAATTTGTAGGCTTTCTTTGCCAACATTCAATTTTCAGCTACTTTTTTGTTTAAATTTGTCATTTTTAGATTGTCGAATTTATGCAGACGCGCGAGTCGATCACCGGCGAAAGTGTGCACGTTATCAACTTTGACATCCAGGACAACCACGAGGAGGCCACCATCGGCGCATTGCATGTGGTGGAGCTGTGCAAAAAGGTTTTTGTTCGTTGGGGGGGGGGAGCGATGGACTTGGGGTAGAAAAGTCGGAATTGAGAGAAAAACCGAAAATTCTCCAGACTTGCTTAATGCGCTGCGCAGTTTTTAATGAATTTTATGAGCCAAGACTGACATTTGGAGTCCCGGCATTCCAATAAATCTCGGAACCGAAATCTCAGGGTGGGCCGGGAACGGTTGCCGGGCTCAAAAAATCCTGCACATTTCGGGAGTCCTGTTCCCGAAACTACCGGTTCAGCTGGCCGGATTTTGGGCCGAGTTAAGGCCGTGAAGACGGACTTCAGGTATAAAAAAAAGACCGAAATTTTCCGGTTTAAGCTTCTGGCATGGATTGGGACGAGGAGTTTCCAAATCTTAAAAAATTCGAAATAATTAAAATTAACCCACCCATTGATTGAAATCTCTCATTTGCCAGAGATGGCTGGGGAACCCGGACCCTTAAGCTGATTGGGAATTTTTCTGTTAAGAGCACCAATTTTCTAAACACCCAAAAAGAGTAACATTTTGGTTTTTTCGATACCATTTTGGAATCAATGGGCGGAGGTGAGACCTGATAAGTCAGAAGAATTTAAAAAAATTAGCTCAAATAACTAAGGAATTACAAAATGATTTTTTTTTTTTTAAATTGCGCACCACCCCCCTCCTCTCATCCAAAAAAAAACTTTTTTGGCGGCATCGTTGAACCGTCGGGTCTCTTTTAAATCCTAAAAACAATAAATTTTCAATGTAAAAATGTTTTTTTGTTGCCATTTTCAGTTGGAGGACTGTGACGATTTGGACAACGAACTTGACGAGGTGCTGTCCGAGTTTGAGGCGAACAATCCGGAGCGCAATTTGCTGCACACAATTTGTTTCTACTGATCGATCGATCGATCATTTTCAAACAAAACGAAAAAATACTTTTTGGTGCGCCCCATTTTTTTCTGTGTTATTTTTCTGTACCGACCATTCTTATTCATCAGCCGTTTTTGTTTGTTTGTTTCGTTGTTCGCCTTTTTAAATTTTAAATATTGTGGAATTTTTTGTTGTATTTTATAAACGTGAGAGCTTTGAATGATGATATGGATGACAAAAAATGTATAAATTATGTGAAAAATGCCGAGAATGGACAGGACAATACGCCCACGCAGGGCTTGGAGAATATGACAATGTGTACAAATTATGCAAAGTGCCAAATGCAATAAACGCCATCCCAATATGAGTCTCAATAATCCCCGCCGCCGAATAATCCGTTGCTGTGCCACATCACTTCCGTGTGCACCACAACATTGGTGCCGCGCAGCATGTGTTCACGCAGCCAACTGGCAAAGAAGGCAGGGATCTGCATGACAAGTTGACCGCGCAGGACACTGGGCAGCACCACAATGAGAACGAACACCACCACAACGAGAACGAAGAGGATCACGAGCAGAAAGGAATGAAGACGAGGACGAGCGCCGCGGGGGATGTGACTGAAAAATTAAAACAATAAAAAATAGCTTTTAATAAAACCGAATAAAATAAGGAAGTTGTAGTGAGAGAGAAAGAGGGTAAAAAGAGCGAAAAAAGATGAAGCAAAAGAAGAAAAGAAAATGCAAGAAAGCGAGAGAGTAAGGAGTTAAGAGAGCGAGAGGAGGAGATAAAGAAAAAGAAAAGGACCCCATTTTCCGATCAGCTGGTCAAATCAGGCATGGACCATTTTGATCATCCTTTTCAACCCCACCTGTTGTTGTTCTGCTGCTGGTGTTGCACCGCCAACTCCGGCTCTTCCACGATGCTCTGCTGCTGGTGTTGCATCGCCAACTCCGGCTCTTCCACGATATTCTGCTGCTGGTGCTGCACCGCCAACTCCGGCTCTTCCACGATGCTCTGCTGCTGGTGTTGCACCGCCAACTCCGGCTCTTCCACGATATTCTGCTGCTGGTGTTGCTCCACCAACTCCGGCTCGTCCACGTTGTTCTGCTGGTGGTGTTGCTCCAGCTGCGCCTTCTCCAGTTCTTCTTTCAGCTTTTGTTGCTGTTCCGCCAACATCAGCTCTTCCGCCAAGGAAATCCCCTCAGGTCTTCCAACCTCCGGGACATAAGACGCTTCCTCCGACACCGCAATGCCAACACTGTCCTGCTGATTCTGCTCAGAGAAACCCGAGTCACGTCCTTCCACGAAGTTGGCATCTGCCGAGACCAGGGGAAAGTGGCTTGTTTAATTGAGAGGTTCAAATCCATCAAAAAGAAAAATTGATATAGGGATAGGGTTTTTAATTCTCACGCCACCCGAGGCCAACAGTTGGAGAAAGTTGGGAGCATACTCACCGTAAACGTCACTGTCCGTCTCCGTGTGTCCGTCGCTGCTGCTGAACTGCTCGACGTCGTTGAATGGGCGGAGTTGGTCTCTCAAACCCTGACAATCTTTAAAATTAAATTAAAAATGCATTCTTTAAAATGGAATCTTTCTTTGACAGTGCAGGGGAAAGAAACTCAAAACGACTAATTTTTTGTGCAACTAATTTGTAAGGTTCAAAATTCGAAAAAGCCGGGCAAGGCCGGATTTTCTTAGTTCACACAGACCCGGACAGGGTCAATAAATTTAGGGGTCGGACTACCGGAACAGATAAATCCGGGTTCGGGCCGGTCCAGTTTCTATTAAATCTTCAAAAAATTCGCAAAAAACAAAATTGCAACGCGAACGAACGAACGAACCACCTTCATCGTCCAACCGCTGAGAGGAGCTGAACATTGAGGAGTAGACGCGGTTTTTGCTGATGCTGCTAGACGACACGAATGTTGTGTTACTGCTGCTGGTGTTGCTGTTCTGTCTCTGCACGCAAACAAAAACAATGAAACATTTTTTTGTATGACCCACCTTACCCTTGATTTTTTTACAGAAACATTTTTCAATTTTTAATCAACGTTCAAGTCTTCTAAGCCACCATAAAAATAACATTTTTTAAATAAAAATCCAAAAAAAAATTTTTAAAAAAGATTTTAATGAATATTAAAAAATTAGTTAAGAATCTTAAACATTACAAAAGCACCCACCGCGGTAAATGGCGGTAACGAATAATCTCTAGTATTGTGTTTGCCGAATAAAGAGACGACGTTGGCAACGGAATGCATCGGAGAAGGGAGCCTGGCGCTCGACGACGACGAGCGCGAGCAAGATGAAGACGTACTGACACCGGAAGGAGACTGAAATTAGACAAAAATAATACAAAGGGTAAAATTTTTTTCCTAAGAAACCCATTCCCAAGCAAAAAAAAAAACCCCAGAAAAGAACAGGTTTTCAAATTATCATAACATAAATCCGTCAAAATTCAATTTTTTTCAAAATTCTTGGGAATTTACATTTCTTTCAACAAAAATTCCTGCTTTTTTTCTAAAATTTTAGGAGTTTTTTAGTCCCGGAATCCGGTCGAATCACCATGCGATTGGCTTTGGAGGCGATTCGAGCCGCGTTGCGCATAACCATTTCCTCTGACTTTTTTTGTTCTTCTTCGAGTGCTTCTTTCAGTTGCTTATTTTCCTCCCGCTCCTGCTGAATTTGCTTGGCCTGAAAATGTAGAAAATTTTAATTGTTAGCCCCCTTAAACTGGGTTAATAAAAAAAGTGCCCAAAACGCAAAATCATTCAAATTTTAATGAAATAAAAAAGCCCAACCAAACAAAAAATGTTTCTTTCTAAAATTGAGATAGACCTACCCAAAAATGACTGAAAATATTAAAAAAAAAACTCTCCTGCCATCGGAATCCCGCGGGAAAATTTTTTTGATTTTTGATGGCAATTTGTTAAGAAAATTGATCAAAAAGTTGTAAAAGTGTAAAACAATAGGGTCCCCCCTCTTGTTTTTTTTTCTC
>MEIZ01000153.1:34054-49119 GCA_001723225.1 Globodera ellingtonae | reverse complement strand
TTTTGAATTTTTGAAAAAATGTTCGAATTTAGGTTTGGGATTTAGAATTAGGCAAAATGGGAGTCATATTCGGGTTCTACGCCCCCGAATACCCCTAGAAACACCTTTTCTGCTCACAAATGCTTCTTGTTACTAAAAAAACGAGTTGAATCAGAAAAAACGAGTCGAATCAGAAAAAACGAGTTGATCCAAAAACGAGTTGATTAAAAAACGAGTTGGTGAAAAACGAGTTGATGGTCGTTCTTCGGTTTTTGGGTATGTCGAACCCCTAACCCAACTTCGAACAATAGGTCGAAAAAAAACTTTTTTTTTCAAAAAAACAAATATTTTTTTAAAGTCGTTAGAAAGTTTTTCCAGGGGTTTTTGGGGCCCTAGGGTTAATATTTTGTTCCGGTTCCGAACCCCGGCCCCAAGTTTGAAAAAACGAATCGATGGGGTACGAATCAGTGGGGATTGGTCGTTCGTCCCTAGTATGTAAATATGGAAAAATAAAAATTATGGACAGAAACAGAAGAAAGGGGTGCAGTAATGAATGAAATGGGGTGGGGAAGTGCGGGCAGTGGACGTTGATGGTTCTTAAAAAAAAAAGGACGCTTCGTTTAGCGCATTCACTGTTAAACTTGAAAAGAAAAAAAGCGGCAATGCAGGAAACAAAACGCCACCAGAGACTCAATCGGCTGGATTGAAACGACCCCAACCGAACGATTTTGTCGGCAGAAGAGTCATTTCTCCCTTATTTTTTTTCGTTGTCGTCCGACGATTTTATGCTTAATTTGCTTTGTTTATGAAATTCTATGCGCCAAATGATTGCCTATTCCAAAAAAGTGCCATTTTCAGAAAGACCAGTTTTGTTATTGTAAATCGAAAAATTTTTGGGCAAAAAATGGCATCTCAAACACAGGATCTGGACGAATGCTTGCAGGACAAGGTTTTTTTGGAAAATTAGAAATTTCTCAGCCAATGTTAACGGTTTTTCGAAATAATTTTGTTCTAACCGTTATCGATAAGTGTCGTCACAAAAATTTCTATTGGGTACTGCTTGGAAATTAGTGCAAAATTTAAATTTTTGCTAAATTTTGAGAGTTAGAACCCTCTTAACCCGCTTCATTTAAGTTTTTTATGAATTTAAATGATTTTATTCTTTAAAAACCCTAATTTCGAAAAAAATCACATTTGTTTCCATTCCAGAGCAGTGGAAACGAAGCCTTCCTAAAATCACCGGATTTTGCTGAAACGGTGGCCTTTCTCCACCAGTTCGGTGCGCTCTTTGAGCTCACTCCGTTCGGCTACGCTGACCTTGCGCAGGCATTGCATGAACTCCGCCCAGCGGCTCAAGGAGTCCGAGCAGTTCAGCAGGTTTTTCAAAATTTTGGAAATGTATTGAAAGAAACCGTTAATTTATTGCTTTCATTTTGCGTGATATTTACGAATTTGGAATTTACTTCTTTCAGTCCTTTTTTCTTAAGAATTTTGCACAAAATCAGCTGCTTGACAATTTGTTCGCCGAAATTTTGCACTATTGTGGCTTCAAATTTGACCGGTAAAGCTTAGAAAAACAAATTTTTTCAAAAAGACATTTTTTTTGTTTAAAAATTGTCGTTTTTTAGTTCCACCCTGGGCAAGTGTGTGCACAAACTGATCAGACGAGTCAATCGGTGGACCGTGACGCCGTTTGATGCCGACTTGTTGTGTCGAAACAGTCTAAAGGAGATGGAGGAGGAGAAGCAGACAGCGCCCGTTGTTGATCACATCAGCGATGAACATCAGACCGGGATTCAATCGCAAACAGCAGCCACTGATCAGATCAGTGATCAGCAGAAGGACCTCAAAAAGGAAGAAGAGGAAGATGAGAACGAAAATGGTGAGAATTGCGTAGACAAAAACATTGGTGTCACAAGTCTAAATAGAAAAAAGTGGGTGTCCATTGGTAGCCCAAAACCGAGGATTTTCGAGTGAAAACTTTTTTGAAACTTGTTCATTCTCAAAGCTTTAGCTTTAGGGCTCCAACTCTTCGAGCTCGTTCGATTTGGCTTCTATTCATGAAAAAAAAAATTTTGTTTGAAGATTTTTGATAAATTGGATTATTTTTAATACTTTTCTCAAAGATCCGCAACTGCAGCAGCAGCAGTCGATGAACGACTTGCCGACTATGGACGACGACGACGATGATCTACCGGGTGTGGACGCTGTTGCCGCAGATGATAAAGCATTTAGCCGAAGTGCAGACGATGTTTGTCTAAAAACTTTAACGAATTTTTTTAAAATTTTTACAGAACTCCCCCGAGACCGGTCAGTCGGAGCCCGCCTTGTCCAATTTGTCGGCCAGCCATGTGCTGCGTTTGATTGCACTTTTATTCGACTATTTGCTGCAATGTGTGCACGAGGACGGCGGGTTGGATCCGGTCGAAAATTTATTAAAAAATGTTTTTGAAAAATACAATTTTTCAGAAATTTTCGGACGAACAAATGCACCTTCGACCGCTCTGTGTGGACCCATCTGGTCGTAAATTTTGGCATTTCAACAACGACACATGGCTGTTCATGGAGGAGGGCAGCCCGGGTTGGATGGTCGAGGAAAAAGTGCGGGGAATTTTTTTTTTTTTTGAAATTTCAACGGAATTGTCGGCGTCCCAATCCCAGTGGTTTCAGAAGGGGCGAATCAAACCCCGGCGAAGAGCAAAAATGGGAAAATTTGCACCACCTGGAATTTGTGTTGTTGAAATTTTTAAATTCTTAAGAAAATCGTCGAAATTTTGGACGAAATTTTCCCCGTTCGTTGGGGAAGCATTATTTTGGTGGAGGGGGGAGGGAGGACATCAGCCCGTTCCCTCTTTTTTCCCCCAATTTTTGTATTTGTTTGCAAGTTTTTTTATAATAATTTTTTGAGACGCAAAAAGAGGCGCACATCGATGCCGAAAAGGAGTCAAAATCGACGACGACGAAGAGGAAAAGAGAGCGACACATTCGGACAATTTATGACAAAAGGAAGCGAAAGAAAGGGAAGAAGGAGCAGAAGAAGGCAACGAAAGAGCAAGAGCAGTACACAAAACGGAATCGGAGAAATGGTCAAAAGAGAATGGAGGAGGAAGAAAAAAAGTGTTTATTATTATATTTTATTCAAAAATTCCAAAATAGGGAAAAAACTAAAAAAATTGTAACACAATTTAGGGGAAGTCTTACAAAATAATTTATGATTATTTTGTTTAGCATAACTCGGCAAGAGGTGGACGAGGCGTGCAAAAATTTGTTCACCGGCACGCATCTTCGGTTGGCGGCACATTTTTTTGTTTCAAATAAAATTTAATGAAAAAAAAATTGTGTTTTGGCGTCTCTTTTTCAATCCAATTTTTATTCTACAAAATAAAACCATTTACCGTTTTCGGCCCGTTTGCACCGGTTCCGATCATTTTGTTGCACTGATTGGCGCCTATCGCGCCCAGCCGACCGATGCCAAAGCGCATGAGGCGGTCGCCGACCGGTTGGAGCAGTGCCTTGAACAAGTGCGCAACATTGAGCAGGAAGTTTGTTTTGTGCTATGCTTGTTGTGCAGAGTTAAAATTAAAGTTGTCACCCCCGACGTTCGGGGTGGGAAAATTGGGGATTGGGGTAGGCATTGTTGTTGTTGGGGGTGGACTGTCAGGGATTGACCCAAAATCATCGGTTTGTATTGTGAATCTGTTTGATTTTTTTGGAATTTGGCTGAATTTATGAGAAAAAAATTGGAGCATAAAAATTGACACTTTCGTTGATTGTTTGCCTTTATGAGATTTGATTTTTTTTAACAGTCTTTTTACTAAACTTTAAATTTGTCATTTTATTTGTCTGAACGTTTAGCGGCGTCGCAAAGCCGCCGAACGGGAGCGCGAACGATGGACAATGGCACGCGTGAGCACCAGAGTTGTTGCGCTAATGGAAAAGCGTCAGTTGGAAGCGGCGCAAATGCGGGCACGACGACAGGTGAGACGGACGGACGGACGGGCAATTCCTCCAATGACATGACGGAGGGGGAGGGGGTCCAAAATTTTTTGGTTTTAGGGGGCTTACGAAGATTGGACCGTAAAACCCAACCATTTTTTAAGGAAATGCTGGCAGAAAAGCGTCGTATAGCAGCGGAGGAGGAAATGGCACTGTTAAGGGAGCATCGATGCCTTACGGACAGCGACCTTCGGCTTAACATTGTGTGACGTTTTGTTTTGTAGGCCCCTCCACCCAAAAAATTTTTTTTTGATTATTTTTGAATTTTTTGGTCAATGAAAAATTAAAAAAACATAGCAAAAATGATGCACTACCCACCCACAGCCACCCATTTATATTTGCATTTAGTCTCGCGAGGAACGGCACCGGTTGCGCCAACAGCGAGTGGACGAGCAACGCGAGCGCGCTCAGTTGGTCGAGGCTGGACTGCTTGAACACGACGGGGATGAACACAAACAACATCATGGGGAGGATGATGATGATGTGGATGAAGAAGATGAAGAATGGTGGAAGAATGTGGTGGATGATCAAAATGGTCGGCCCAAGAAGCAGCAGCAGCAGCAACGGCGCCGTCTGTTGCCGATCAGCCGACCGATTCGTGTGCGGACGTCACAGTGCCGAGTGTGGCGATGGGCCCGCGAGGCGCCGGTGGCCAGCAAAATTGGTATTAAAAAAAATGGGGAATCCTTGAAGTATTCCCTAAAAGGTTCAGAAACCGGTTTAATTTTGCGTTTTGGGGGGGGGGTCATTTTTTCAATGACAATTCAATAAAAAAAAGCAATGGAATGAAAAAATCATTTTTTATTTACCCCGATCCCGAGAAAACTCGTTTTGCCATTTTTTCGGTGCGTACCAAATAATATTTTATTTTTAAATGGCACAAAAAAATGTTTTAAAAATTGCGTACTTTGAAGAAAAATTAGCCAAACGGCATCCGTCGTCCGTCGCGTCATCGTCAACAACGGCGCCGGAATGGGGCGACGGCACGACAACTACCGGCAGCTGCAACAGCAACAACGGGGCGGCGTCGTCGTCTTTTTGTCTGTTGATGGACGAACACCAAATTCCGGCGGCAGTGAAGCGCAAAATGTCGACATTTTTTTCTGACTGTACGGCATCGTCTTCATCTCCGTTCACCACCGCAACAACTTCTGGTAATCGTTTTGTTGTTGTTATTTTTTTGTTATATATTTCTAAGCACATTTTACGACGGGCATCGTTATGGGTCTTGAACCCATACCCGAACCTTGTTCAGCTAGTTAACCTCGAGCACAATGCGCAACGGCGGCCCGGAGCTGGAGCAGCTTATTTTTGGAAAGCTCGGAGCTTGAGCAGTTCGGAGTCATCCTGAACAGCTTCGGCTGAAGCACGGAATTGTTTTGTTTTTTGGATGAATCGACCCTTCCCCCTCTATCCGAAAAACCACTGACTGCAAATTCCGCTGAAAAAATATGAAAGAAGGAATCCCTTTCAGCAACATCAGCAGCATTTTCGATGTTCAACAACGGCGCCAATCCGCCGGACAAGCAACGCTTCCGGACGAGAACAACGGCTCAATTCTCAAATGTGTGGGGCGAAAAGGAGGGCAAAAGTGAGTGAATGGAGCGGAGCGCGCAAGAAAAAAAAATTCACTTTTTTCTAATATTTTGTTCCGAACCGTTCGACTCGGGGTTCTAAAAATTTTTGGTCTTGCCTCGGTATCCATATTTTTTTTTGTTGTTGGGTATTTTTCAATAAATCAATTTAAGGTTACAAAAATTCCAATTATTTTTTGTTTTGTGAGTGATAGGGAAGGAGGGCACAAAATGTTCAACGACAAAATTTTCTGGACGCCGATTTTGTTTTGTTTTTCAGCATTTTTTGCGCCCTCGTCAGTGACTGGATCAACAACAAACGCACATTCTGCGATCAGCTCAATCCGATCGGTGCTTCAGCTGCCCGGCGGCAAGTGGTGATGAACGCGCCGAAGTTGTGGTGGTGGAGAAGAAAGGGCGCGCATGGATTTGTGACGGATTTTTGATCAAAAAAATGTTGATTTGTCTTATCCCTTGACTTGACTCTTGTCCCCTGCCTTCCTTACACACACCGGCAGTCAAAATCCGAGTGGTTTTCTTCCTCTTCCATACGCCATTTTGTTATGAATTTTGTTTTTGGGGCATTTGAAACGCCGATTTTTTGTTTTTGTTTGTTTTGTTGATTCTCAATTCTCACGGAGAAAGAAAGAAATTTTTTGAATTATATAAATTTGTGTCATTCGTTTTTAAAAATTTGGTTTAACGCGCCTAATTATGTATATGCATTTTATATTATTTCGATTGAATGATCGATTTTTTGGGGTTTGACCAAAATTTTGCATAATTACGGCTGAGCTTTTATCAATTTCCACATTTGATGCTATAAATATTATTAAAATATACAATTTTTGGATGTATGGCCTCGATTTTTCACAATTTTAGGGACAAAAATTAAAAAAAAATAATTTTGTTTCTTCAATTTTTACCTTGAACACATTGAAAGCTAAATTAAGCCCCAACGTACATTTTTAATTTCCTTCACCAAAATTTATTTAATCATTTTCAAACAAAAACTCTGTTTAAGCGCTTAACCCCATTCGATTAATTTGTGCATGGAGCTGTCGGAGGCGATCGAACGCTGTCGTGTGGACGACGTGTTCCTTTGCGAGGGGCCCAGACCGCCGCAGAAGGGCTCGCTGGGTTTGATCGGACACCATTTGATCTTCTCGCCTGCGCCACTGTCGCCATGTTTGGCCGCCATGGACGGCGGCGGCGACGACTCACCGTCCGCGGCGGCGGCGGACGCCGGTGGTTGTGGCACAGATCAGCACGAATTTTGGGTAAAAACAAAATTATAAATGCCGCTTTTTTTGGTCAATGTTTAGCGCATTTTATTCGCTTGGCACCGAGTTGGTCGGTCTTTTTTCATTATTTTCGGTGTTTTTATTGCAATTTGAAAGCATTTGTTTGTTTTAAGAAAAAATGGCTCAAACAGTACATTTTAGTGTTGCTTTTTTTGAACTAAAATTCTTGCGAAAAATTGAAGATTAAAAATTTTTTTTGATTTAATTTGCATTCCCTTCACGCAGCTTCTCCACCGCGCGATCGATCGCGTAATTGTCGAGCCGATCAGCCGCGATCCGAACCTGAGACAGCAGGGCGCCTTCTTGCGACTGAAATGCAAGGTTTTTTTGAGAATTTTTTTTTTTTTGGTTAATCAAAATTTGTTTGGATTTTGGGAGCTCTGAAAATCTATAAAAAAACAATCATTTTTTTGGGTTCGGAGAGCCCCGTTTTTATGTAAAATTTGGTCAATAATTTTAAATTGCTTCAAATTTCTTTGTTGTAACCCGAACAAATTTGTTACAGAATTTCTTCGTTTTTTTGCTGAATTTTCTTAAATTTTTACAAAATTCGTTCAGAATTTTATGCACCTCTGCTTTGAACTGAACGCTCTCGCCGACTGTCAGGCGGTGGCCCGTTCCATTGAGAAGCTGTCCAACTTGCGTACAATTTTTGTTGCAAAACCCTCAAAAGTTTTACGCTTTTCTTCCATATTTTTTTTGTTGGGCGCGGGTTTTTTTCCCATTTTTGTTTGTATTTTGCCAAATTAAAAAATCAAAAAATTTTATTTGTTTTGTTTTGTGCCATTTTTATTCGCGTGAAACTTTTGGAATTTGTCCAGCTGCTGTTCCCTTTTCTTAGCATTTTTGTCCTAAATTTGGCGTTTTCAACCCCCCCCCCCACCAAAAAATGCCACAATGTCCCACACAAATAGATGGTGTCGCACACGACTACCCCTTCTACTACCGGTGTCCGTTCACCGTGTTGGACAACGGCTGGGAGGCGTACAGTGTGGAGCAGCAACTGTTCGCCAAGCTGCAGATGAACACTAAAGACAAGTGGCGGATCAGCGCGGTCAACCGCGGCTTTGAGGTTGGTGGGACACATTCTTTTTTTAAGCCCGGTTTAAGATTTTTCGCGATTCTCGACCGGACCCTCAAGTTCGAGCTGTCCTCCAATACACACATTTTCTATTTTTGTTGAGACAGTTTTTCAAACATCAAAGAATAAATTTTGGCGTTTTTCGTTTTGAACCCTCCGCAGATCGTACAACAAAACAATTTTGGTCAATGAAAAAATTAGCAAATTAAAGTTTTTGTTTTGTTTTATTTTTTTCACAATTGAATTTGCGTGTTTTTTCCGTTTCCCAGGTCTGCGCGTCCTATCCCGAATTGGTGGTGGTGCCGAAGGGCATCGGTGACGACTATCTGCGCATTTCGGCAACCTTTCGGGACGGCGGACGTTTCCCCGTGCTCAGCTACTACCATCGATTGACCAGGGTAAAAACAACAAAACGAAAAAGTTGTTTTGAATTTTTAAACAAAATTCATCAATTTTTTTTTAGTAAATTTTATTGCGAATTTTTGTCATATTCTTCGGAAATCAAAAGGTTTCTCCCTCCGGTTTTGACGCGAAATTTTGTGAAAATTTTTTCGAATTTTTGCGTTAATTTGAACAAAATTTTCTCCCAAAGTTTTTTGTTGTTAATTTCACATTTGTCTCTCTATTCAGAGAATTTGTTTTGTCGTCGTTCATAATATTATTTTTGCTAACAAAAATTATCCATTTCCTCTCCGAGTTTTTTTTTTTGATTACCCCTCCCCCCTAACTTTCTTTTCTCTCTCCTTCACCAGTCTTGCATTGTCCGGTGTGGCCAGCCGCTGATTGGCCCAACAAATCGCCGATGCAAGGAGGACGAAGTGATTCTGAACGCGTTTTTGTCCAAATTCTCCAAGGGCATGATCTTCGACACGCGCACCAAACTGGTGGCACAGACAAGCCGGGGCAAAGGTTGCGATCGGAGTGGGGGGGCAGTCAAAAAGTGCCGTAAAACGTCGCATAATTTGTTCAACAAAAATGCAACTGAAATTTGCCGTAAATTTTCAGGCGGAGGCTGTGAAAGTCAAATGTACTACTCGCAATGGAAGTACGTCTACGGCAATGTGTCGCGAATCAGCACGCTGCGCGAATCGTTGACACGGCTCATCGACGGTCGGGGGGGGGAGGGGCGTGTGAATCGGGATGGAATTGCGCAAAAACAACTTTTTTTCCGATAATTTCAAGAAAATTTTACCGAAATTTGCAAAGCGAAAACCCGGAAGCTTTCGAACCTCTTTCAAAATAATGGTTGTTTTTGTTGTTGTTTTAGGGTTTTTCGTCATTTGGTGGACATTTTTTCAATATTTCGTCCGTTTCAGTACCCCTCGTACTCGAATTCGAGAATAGATTTTTGCAAAATCTATGCTCCCCCCTCCAAGCCTCATTTAATTAATTGCATTTATTAAAATAATTTTGTGTTCAGCTTGCGTGGAAAATCATGCGGAAAAATGGCTGTCCCGGCTGGCCAACACCGGCTGGCTCCAGTACGTGGTGGACGCGCTGACCGCCGCCGCCACTGTTGCCCAAGTGGTGCACTGCATGGACGAAGGTAGTGGCGGAGGTGAGGAGACCTGCAGAAAACACGTCGGGGCGGTTCAGTACCCCCACCAATTATATGCTTTTTTTGTCGGTGTGCACTTGCTGCCCTTCTGCTCTGATCGGGAGCAATCCTGATCAGAATACCTCTGCAGAAAATTTGTGATCAGGCCGACCAGAGCATTAGTGTTATGGCGTATCACACTTGATCAGAGCTACCAGATCATAATTTCGGTTATTTTTACTGGATTGATTGGGCCGGTATCTGCGGGTCAATTTGCTAGAGTTAAAGTTTGTGTGATCTGCTGGGGGCAGAGTCGTCGTTATTGAATTGAATCATGATCAGTTTACGCCTGCAGGGTTGCACCGAAAATGTCCGGTTTTGGGTCGAGTAAATGGCCCCTGGTTTTGGGTCTCGGGTTTTGGATAATCCGATGCAACCGAATCAAATCGCGATGTTGTTTTTGTCTGCAGAAGTGCCGGTGTTGGTCCACGGCGGTGAGGGCACCGACTCCACTCTGTTGGTCTCTGCATTGGCCCAACTACTGCTTGACCCTGATGCGCGAACGGTAGTTTATCGTTGTTCGTCATTTTTAATGCGGTATTCAATTAAAAAAATGTACTTTTTAAATCAAAAGATCCGCGGCTTCCAATCGTTGATTGAGCACGAATGGTTGATGGCCGGCCATCCGTTTTCGTTGCGTTGCGCGCACTCGGCATTCGCCACCGGCACACTGACGGGGCCAAACGAATCGCCGGTGTTCCTCTGCTTTTTGGACTGCGTTTGGCAGGTCGACAAAGCCGATCCGAACCTGACACTATAATTAGACAGAGCCCAGACCGTTCGATACTGTTTTTTATATTTCGTTGAAAACATTGTGTAATTTGTAGTTTTTAGAGGTTCCAAACACCTTTTTAATCAAAAATGGATCTAAACCTTAAGAAAGTGGCTTTAAAGCGGAAAACGCAATTTTTATATACATAGAGCCGCGGACCGACCGAGTTCGTCGAGATTCTCGAAATTTCGACAAGATTCAAGACCGAAATCTTGTTCGGGTTCTCTCTCTCTCTCCTCTCTCTTTACTATAAATGTAATTCGGCAGGTGATGCGTCAATACCCAACCAGTTTGGAGTTCAACGAGCGCTTTCTGATTTTCCTGTTTGAACACGCCTACGCCTCGGAGTTTGGCTCATTTTTGGTGCCCAATTTTTTTTTATTGCAAATATTTTTTTTTAAATTTATTTCATTAATGTTCCAGGGAAACAACGAGCAGGAGAAGCGACGTTTGGGGGTTAAGGTAAATAAAGAATTTTGCGCGCAATTTTGTCCTTCCTTTGGTTCATTGTTTTTTAGTTTTTCTACTTTTTAATGCATTTTTCCTACTGTAAATTATTTTTTATATGAAAAAGCGTTTTTGGCTTAAGTTTGAACGACGATGTCATCTTTCAAACCAGCAAAGCCAGGGCTCCGATCTCAAAATTTTATAAACAGACTGTGAAAAAAGCAGCTTGAGCACCAAAAAGCAGCAAATTCGATATTTCTTCATTAAAATCAAAATTTAAGTAAAAATCCCTTCATTCTTTATATTTCTGGATACAAACAATTTGAACAATTTCAATCAACATTTTTTAGCGATTCGTTCTCTATATTTTTTTTGCGCGAACTTTTTTTTAATTGGGAAAAATTTGAATTTTTGACTTAATTTGTTAAGGGATTTTTGCAACCAAAATTGGAAGAATGTGATGTTTTTCCTAAAAAACGTAAACAACATCAAAATTAGACATAAAGCAGCAAAGCATCATTTGACGACACCCTTGAATTCAATTTCATGTAAAGGAAGAAATTTTCTTTGTAAGACATCTCTGAAACTGTTAAATAGTATACAAATTCAATTTTTTGGTCGAAAATCACATTAATGTTACATTTTTAAGTAACTCGAGCAGTACTAGAGGGTGATGTGCCAAACCAAATTTGTGCATTTCACCCATCACTTTCCAGCACCCGTTGCTTTTAGGAGCGTACGGTCTCCCTGTGGTCCTACGTGAACCATCCCGCTGCGTTGCCTGACTTCATCAGCACGTTGTACGAGCCGTACGCCCAACCGCTGTGGCCATCCGTGGCACCACAAAGCATTGTGAGCGTGGAGTTGATCTCATACATATCAGACACCAAAAAACGATCAATAACCGTTCCAAATTTGATATTTGTTTCTTTTTTGCAAAAATTTTGTTACAAAAATTTGCACAGCTACTTTGGGAACGCATGTACTTTCGGTGGCAACGCATTTGGACTGATGTTGACCGGTGCCAACAGGTGGTGGACGAGTGCAAACGGGAGGAGAAGGAGCTCAGGGCACGCTGCTTGATGATGGCACAACAACAGCAGCGGAAGCAGCAGCAGTGCCATCACCAGCAACACCACCCGCCGCAACAGGGGTGGGCAGCGTGCCTAACTTTTGTGACGAATGTTTAAGGCTAGAACAGCAAAAAAAAAACAAAATTTTTTGGCGCCACAAGTTTTTCCCGGAATTTGTTCATTTTGGCTTAGCTTCGAATTTTGTTTCTGTCTCATGTCATGATGGAGCATCTCCTTTGTTCACGCATTTTAAGCGAGAATTCGATGAGCATTTCCGTTTGTTCCACAATCACTTCTTGTTCGTTGCCCTCATCGATGGCGCCTACCTCTTCCGCAACAGTGCCCTCCACTTCTGAAACTGTCGAATTCCACCATCCCCTTGATGATGATCAACCACAACACATAAAGCCTCCGCCGTTTGCACTGGATGAGGTCGGTAGTGTTTTCGGACATAATCTGACCAGCGGTCAAAGAACTCTGACATCAGCCAGACCTTGGAGTGGCAGGGGTTGAACTTAACCTGACTTGACCTATGGACGAAAATTTACCCCTACTTTATTAGAGAGATTAGTCTTGCTGATTTGATCAGCTTTTTGGGTCCAATTATGATCTGGTCTTCGAACAGATCATCGCCACCTCCGCCCCGGACATTTACTAGTCCCGGACACCTGTACCGGCTTTACATCGCATGAGCTTTTTTTGGGGGGTGGGACCAGTGATGGTGCATTCCTTGTTCGATCGTTTACAAAAAATTTTCCTCTAGAATTTTGTACTCATTAAAAAACAGGTGGTCAAGCTGGACCGGCTGAACATCCGTGCACTGAGCAAAGAGGACGATGATGGGGATGACGATAGGACGGACTTTGACACGCTGTCGATGAACCATCGGCCCGGCGGTGCCATCGGTTGGACGACCAAACAATGGCGACTCAAGCAGCAGAACGGCGCCGGTGGTGGGGATGATCGGAACAACAACAGCGGTGCTACTATTACAACAGCAGGAGGTGTTGTTGGCAGTGGTGCCAGTGCCGTACTTGACGGTGCCAAACAGTGGCTGCAGCAACGGTTGGGTGGCGGCGGCGGTACTTCCTTCTTGTGATTTGATGACCCAATTTCTCAACCATTAATCAAAAAAAACTGTTTTGATCGGTTCCGACCCAACTCGCTACCCCGTGTGTTAAATAGAGTAATGCAAAAAAGTGATGAGATAGCGTTCAGAGAGCAGAGAAAAAAGGAAGTTATAAAGTAGCGAGGCGAGTTGGGCTTTTACCGTTCCGATGCTGTTCATTGATTTTCCAGCTATTTTTTTTAATTTTTTGAATATTTATGAAATTCAAACTTCGCGGAGCCGATTCTCCTCTGTTTCCTCATCTTCTGACCTTTCCAGCAACAGCGACCAAAAGGATTTTCATTCCATTTTGTATTTTTATATTGTATTGAGAAGTGTGAATAATTAATATTACTCTTTTCTTTTTCTTCTTCTTCGACTGTTTGTGGGCTACCGATCCAAATCCAGGCCGGGGTAGAGTTTTAAACTTAACCGATTCAGACATTCTACAAAACATTCGACCCGGTCTGTATTCGGGCTGGTCTGAGGGTTCGGATCGTACACCCTGTTTGTGCATAATTTTGGTGGTGTGATTTTTTCGTTTCGCAAATTTTCTGAACAAAACTTCTTTTCAACACGTACCCCCGGGGGGATGTGCGCGCGTTTTATTTGCGCGTTGTTTTTGAGCATTTTTATGCTGCTTTGTTTGGGAAGGGAATGGTTGCTCCCCGAACGCAAACTCTCCCCGTTCATTTTTGGCCGGGGTTTTTCGCCCTCGACATTCCCACCAGGGATGGGCGGAAATTTATTTTCAAAAAACGGAAAAACGGCGATATTTTTTTTAACGGAAAAAAGGGCCAAAACCAACAGAAAACGGAAAAATTTTCAAATAAAATAAAAAAATTATTTTTTTAAAATAATTTATTTAATAAATTTTTTTTTTTGAAATATTAACAGTAATTATTTTTTAAAATATTGAAGGATGTCTTTTTTTCAGCAGCCTTCTAAATCTATTTTAAGATTTTGGGTGAGGGGGGGGGTCGGCGGCGCCGATAGGCGCCGCCGGAAGAATTTTTTTAAAAACTTAACAAGATTTGTTAAGAAAATCGCTCCAAAAATGAAAATGCAAAACAAAATCCCCCAAATGTTTTTTGATTTCGTCCAACAAAAAATGAATGAAAAGCTTGTGAATTGTCATCTAAATATTTGTTCTAAATTGGAAAAAGTTAAAAAGAATTTTTAAAATTGTTTAACCACCGTAACTGTACAGAAAAATAAGAAATAATCACTGACACAGTCGGGGATCTGAACCCCCACCCACACTTATCTCCCCACACCAACCACTCACCATTACACCACAACCAAACTGCATTCCAATTCTCCAAAAATCCCATTCTTAGGGGTGTATATTTTTTCCGTTAAAAAGAGTATTTTACCGGAAAACGGAAAAAAGGGCCAAAAATAACGGAAAACGGAATTCCGCCCATCCCCGATTCCCACCCCCGAAGTCTCGGGGAGCAATCCTAAATTGAAAAGTGCAACTAACGCATAATTTGATATGCGCACATCCTTGCCTCGTACACAAATTTCGTCACTTCATATATTTTTAAAATTTTATTTCAAATTGTTCGGTAATTAATATTTAATCAATTTCTAGACAATTTACGTTGAATAAAATTGTTTAAAAAACCAATATGCCACAAAAAAAATTGCCCATTTGCTGCATCAATTTATTTCTCGACCAAGATTCACCTCCGACGCCAGACAATTTTGAGTCATACCCCGACCCCTCCCTCCCTGACTACTTGTTCACCCCCGAGAGAAACCCGGTCCCCGAACGTCGGGGGGTGCCAACTTAATTTTTGAACTATGACTCCCCCCCCCCGGCGGTCGGTTGAGCGCCGAGTTGTTGACGAGCATTTTCCACTCGCACTGACTCATTGACCACCACACCAAAAAGCATCATTTAAAGGCGCTGTCACCGCCTCCTTGCTGCACACATTCCCTGGGGGCAATTTCATTTCAAAAAAATCTTTTGTTTTTTAGCTAAACACAAATGAACAATTGCTGTGCTGTTTTTTTAGTTACATCATCCTGATCGGTCGGTCGTCGCCGTCGGCGTTTGTCAACTGCTCGCTGCTGCTTCTTGAACATCGGCGGCTGATAAATATATATATTTGTGTGTGTACATATA
>MEIZ01000152.1:160948-173809 GCA_001723225.1 Globodera ellingtonae | reverse complement strand
TCCTTTTTGGGGGTACCCACCCAAACAAAAAATGTACAAACAACATGGAGCAGATGTATTATACATAAAATCCAGATCCAGGATTTTTAAAATGTCGGTTAGGCCTAAGCCAGCCTGAGCTTAGAGTGGGTATCGTTTCGTCCCCACCGTTTCGTCCCCACCGTTTCGTCCCCACTCAGTTCGTCCCCGTCCGTTTCGTCCCCGGGTCCGTTTCGTCCCCGGGTACGTTTCGTCCCCAACCATTTTTACATATAAAATAGACGCCAGGTATATCCTAAACGCCAAATTATCTCTAACGTAATAATAGCGTATAAAACTTTAACAAGCATCGAGATTTAAGCCTGTCATAAAAAATGAGTAATCTTGGGTTCAGGTTCAAATCTCTATGATGATAGCTTATTACGGCTCGCTTCGCTCGCCACGCGCTTCGCGCGCTTAGAGCCTAAACCTAAGCGAGCCTAAGCTTAGGCCTAGCCTAGAGTGGCTTTGTTTGCTGTCGAGAGTAGTGTGTAAACGCACTTAACGTTTTCGGGAGATGCTAAAAATTTACCAAAACTACATCACATTCTTTTTATGAAAATGCGTGACCCTCTAGCAGATTTTATACATGTTATATTATATTGTTAGTAATAATTTGGCGTTTAGGATCTACCTCGCGTCTATTTTATATGTAAAAATGGTTGGGGACGAAACGTACCCGGGGACGAAACGGACGGGGACGAACTGAGTGGGGACGAAACGGTGGGGACGAAACGGTTGGGGACGAAACGGCGGGGACGAAACGTACCTTCCCCTGAGCTTAGGCTTAGGCTTAGGGAAAAAATAGTGGAACAGTAATTGATGTACAAAAATAGCACGATGTGAAACGATGATGTATTATTACTTATATGTATGCATCAGGGTTGCGTCGAATCTTTGATTTCGATAATTTTGAGCTTTTTCTTTTGTTTCGATTTCGAAACCCGAAATAAAAAATTCCGATTTCGAAAAATGTTTCTTTCGACGCAACCCTGATATCATTTCCTTGGCGCCGAAACGACCCGTTCCCGATGGAATTTCAAAAAAAAAACAATTAAAAAAATGCCGACTTCAATTTGTGCCGTTTCTGCTGTTGGTCATTCTTTTGCTGCAACTCTTGCTGCTGCTGCTGTATGGAACGGATGAACGACTCGGAGGGCCGCAATTGTTGTTGGCCCATCAACGTGAACTGGTCCTGCTTGGCGGGATTTGGGTTCACAAACATTTCATGCCAACATATTTGGTCATTTACATAACAATTTCTTTCGCAACAAAAAAATGGACAAAACGTCGACTAGTTATGATTGGACAAAGTGTAGTTGGACAAAGCGTTCTTTTTCAATTCTTAATTGTTGACAGTTTGTCCACTTTTAATAGTTGGCATTTTGTCCAAGTTTTAATAGTTAGCATTTTGTCCAAGTATTAATAGTTGCATTATGTTCAATTTTAGTAGCTGGCATGCCTTATTGTGAGTGGTTTGTCTGGATTTGACTAATAGACATTTTGTCCATTTTTCGTCTTTCATTTGTGGACATTTTCTGATTTTTGAGACATTTTGTCCCCGTGTGACATTTGACATAATTTTTTCACGCGCTACCTGGGACGACCAGGAGCTGCGTGTGCCCGGTTCGGCCCATCCCCGGAGGGGATGTCGCTGTTGGCTCCGATCCAACGCGTTGCTCGCACTCGCTCGGCCCATGCCCAGCGGCGTGCTCATGGCCTGCTGCAGTTGGTGCAACGTGGCAAACTGCTGCTGGTTGTGGTCATCACAGCTTGATGTTCGGGCCCTGCAAAAATGATTAAGAAAATGTAACACAAATTTATTTTTTTAATTTATGTTAAGATCTTTCTTATGCTTTTTGAAAGTTCAAAAAAACATTTCTGGAGCACCACCTTGTACTGCTCCGTAACGTGTCATCGACGGTCGACGGCACACATTGTGCCGAACGGTTGGCAACAATCAGAGAGTGTTGGGTCAAATTGGTTGATGATGTCTGTTTTTGGGGCATGAACTCGAGCTCCACAAGATCGTCACATTGATGATCATCATCTGCTGATAATTTGAAAATGAATTTACAATTTCCATTTCTCACGATTAAGCATCGATTGTTCATGATTTAGAGACCGGATTTCAGGCAAAAATCCTTTTTTTTGCGCATTATTCCGAACTTAAAACGGCTTTTTTAGTGCCTATTTTAGACGCCTATTTTGGGATTTTGGTGACTACAAATCCGGTCTCTATTCATGATCAACTAAATGTTTGGCTGTGATCAGTTTTCAATCAGTGATGATCTGATCAGGGATTAACCACTCTGTTTTCAATCGAACGAATCACATGAGCCTGATCAGAGGTTTGGTTATCCGCAATAAAGGTGGGACCGATCGAGTTTTATCAGCCCAGTAGAGAAAGGGCATGAGGACCGATCAAGATTTGGATCGAGAGTCTTGAAAATCTGGTCGAGATTTACCGAGATTTGGATCGAGAATCTTTAAAATCTCGTCGAGATTTACCGAGATTTCGAGCGAGAATTTAAAATCTCGTCGAGATTTACCGAAATTTCTATCGAGAATCTCGATCGTCCTTCTTCTCGTCTGTTCAGTCTGATCCAGCGAGTAAACACACCCACCAGATTGTTGTTGTACTCGGCGTGACGACAATTTTTGTGACATCAGACTGGAGCCAGGCAGTGAGAAGGCTGCAGCTGAATGGGCGGAGCCGACACTGTCCGAACTGAAATTTTAAAATTAAAAAAAAAATATTGAATTTTTATTTTCCTCTTTTTTTACCGATTATTATGGCCAGTAATTGAACATGAAGCAAATGATGAGGAGGAGCCAAGGCGATGGCACAGACGCGTTTGGCTGCTTGAAGAATAGGAGAAAGTTTTTGATCAGAAAAAAGTCGGTTAAAATTTTAAAAATAATATAAAAATGATTTAAATTTTTACAAAAATAGAAAAAAAACGCTTTTGTGTTTATTTCAAAATTGTTTTTAGTAATTTCATACATAGGTCTTTTGGCTCGATTTTTTTGGGAGAAAAAAGTCCAGAAGCCGGTGAAAAAATTTTTAGAAAAAAATTTCCGTCCAAAATTTGAAAGGAATCAAAATGCCGGATCGGACACTTGAACTGCTTCAACTCGAAGAAAAAAAAAATTTTCGTATCGTGATAGCCTTGGGGATCAATCAACAACATTCGAACAACAAAAAACACCTGCTGCTGTGTTGCTGATGTTGTTGATGATGCTGATCAGGAGCCGACGACAGATCGGCATGCACAGAACCGGCCAACGACGAAGTGCACGAGCGTGCGGACTCCGAGTTGTGCAACTGGCGATGCGCATGATGGTTGTGTTGCTGATGTTGCTGCTGCTGCTGCTGCTGCTGGTTGTGGTTGTGGTTGTGCTGTGCCGTGGAGGACGACGAAGCGCCGCCACCCCCGTGGGTTGAGGACAATTTGCGGAAGGGCTTTCTGCACAAAAAAGCACACAAATGATCAGAGAGAGCGCGAGATAGCTGATCAAAAAATATGAATGATGATAGAACGAGTCTGATCGGGATCAAGATGCCGGCATCGCATAATTATATTCTGATCAAAACGGGTTACGGTCGTAGGTAGAGAGAGAGAGAGATCAGACTTGAGGACCGATCGAGATTTTTCAATCGAGAATCTCGATCAACACCGAGATATCTAGAAAAATCAATACTAGTAAGATCTCGTAAAATTGCGTCGATCAAGAATCGATCAAAAATCTCGTCGATATTTGTCAAGATTCGATTCGAGAATCTCGATCGGTCCGTGCTCTAGTCGTAAGCCCCCGCAGATCCTCAGACCCGGAAAGGTCGGATTAGGTCACAACATATCGGGGGTCAAGACGACATCAGATTATGTGTGATCAGATCCAAATCAAAAAATTTATTGATTGTTTTTGAACATTTTTACGGACAAAATGTCACAGTCGCTTACGTTATCCAAGATTTGGAGCCCAGCGAGAATGCCCTCTTGCGCAGCTCGTCGCCGGCCCGTTGGTTCATCTCCGTGCACAGCTTGTCCCGCTCCTCCTCATCCCCAAAGCTTACCTATAATAAATATATTCAAAATAATAATTTCTATTTAAAAAACATTCAAAAAATTACCTGCTTCTCGTCCTCCTCCAACGGTGTGATCAGCGACGTTTCCATGGAGAACCGCGATGAGGAGGAAGAGTCGGGCCAACAATTGTTGTTGTGGTGGATGATGTTGGAGCAGTTCGGGTTGGCCATCACCGTGCCGGGCAGCACAGCGGACGACGACATGTGATGGGTTCGTGGTGGCAGGTGCACGAGATGGCACTGCAACATATAAACGCGATGATTGGATTTGATTGGCTGATGGAGTGATCAATAGCATTGACCCAAGGACTGATCAATGATCGAATGATTGACTCAAGGACTGATCAATGATCGAATTATTGGCCCAAGGACTGATCAATGATCGAATGAGACCCAAGGACTGAACAATGATCGAATGATTGACCCAGGGACTGATCAATAATCAATGATTGACTCAAGGACTGATCGAATGATCGACCCAAGGACTAATCAATGATCAATGATTGACCAAAGGACTGATCAATGATCGAATGATTGACCCAAGGACTGATCAATCTCGTTGATTGACAAACAACATTTGATTTGATTGAAATGCCGTGATCAAACCCTGTGCATGCATAAATCGAACATTGTTTCCATTGGCGCCGCAGTTTCTGTGCAGTGCCATGCCCGAGACGACGCCCATCGTCCAATGTCGGCCTTCGGCACGGCCACCGCCGCCGCCGCTGCCACGTCCCACAGCTGCCCGAGCAGCGGAAGCAGTAACAGAAACAGTGCCACCGCCGCCACCGCCACTACCCGCCGACCCGTCGGTGGCCGATGAGAATGAGAAAGCACGCGGGTTCAGCTGACCATTGGCCTAAAAAAGCTTCAAAAGTAAATACCTAAATTCAAAATTAGCTTAAATTTTAATAAAAATTTAATTTAAACTTAAAAAAAAGTGTTTTTTGAAAATTGGCCTAAAAAAGCTTCAAAAGTAAGTACCTAAATTCAAAATTAACTTAAATTTTAATAAAAATTTAATTTAAATTTAAAAAAAGTGTTTTTTGAAAATTAAATTGGCCTAAAAAAGCTTCAAAAGTAAATATCTAAATTCAAAATTAACTTAAATTTTAATAAAAATTTAATTTAAATTTAAAAAAAGTGTTTTTTGAAAATTAAATTGGCCTAAAAAAGCTTCAAAAGTAAGATCCTAAATTCAAAATTAACTTAAATTTTAATAAAAATTTAATTATTTAAAAAAAGTGTTTTTTGAAAATTAAATTGGCCTAAAAAAGCTTCAAAAGTAAATATCTAAATTCAAAATTAACTTAAATTTTAATAAAAATTTAATTTAAATTTAAAAAAGTGTTTTTTGAAAATTAAATCGGCCTAAAAAAGCTTCAAAAGTAAGCACCTAAATTCAAAATTAACTTAAATTTTAATAAAAATTTAATTTAAACTTAAAAAAAGTGTTTTTTTGAAAAAAATTAAATTTTGCGCGACCATTGACGAATAACAGCTGTCCCCGCTGTCGCTGGCACATGAGCAAATTTCTTCGTGACAACAGCCTGTCGACGATTGTTGTCGTTCCCCTGACAAACAAAAACAATAATTAAAATTTTGAAGATTTATTTTATACAATTTTTAAAAAATGTTTTCTACACAAAATAGATTTTGGCCAGGACTGGTACTGAAATGATCAATTTTCCCCATTTTGGTACTGAATCCCGGTTTTTCAAAAAATTCCCTCAAAACTCTCTTATATGTAGGAGTTGTCAGGGACGGGGATTTTTGGGAAAAACCGGGACCGGGATTGACCGGGCCCGTGAAAGCCGGGAACGGGATCGGGAGTTCGCTTTTTCAAAACCCGGGATCGGGAAAAACCCGGGATTGGCAAAAAAATCCCAGTCCCAAGGACCACTCTAATTTTTTAAAAATATTAAAACAACAATTATTCAATTAAAAAACTCACATTGCTGCGGCACGGCCAAGTGCGCGAAGGAGTCGGAGCAGCAGCTGACCTTGTCCATTGTGATGTACTCATGATGTTCATCTGCAACTTTGTGTGCCGCCGACTCCGCAAATTCCGTTTGCGACGAAACCGGCGGCATTTGCAGCGGATGATGGCATTGTTGTTGCGCATGGTCTGTTGGAAAAGCAGAAATTGCGGCGTTCAGCATTTGAGTGCCATGGCATTTTTGTTGAGCTGAATTATTTTGTTTCACAGAATGAAGTGATCTCTGGTCCTTCTTGATCCTGATCGATTAGATCTGGACTATGATGATCAGCTAATGTGTGACATGCTCCAAAAAAAACCCGTAGCTGATCTTCAAGCAGCACACGCTTACCAGCATCTTCTCGGCACGTCACGGAGCTGGACGATGCGATTGAGGAGGAACAACAGCTTTGATCAGCTTCCTCCGCTGTCTCCAGAGAGGACGATTCAGTGGTGGCCATCATCAGCTGCTGCTGCTGCTGACGTCGTCGGTGTTGTTGCTGTTGTTGTTCAACGACAGCAACAGGCTGCTGTTGCTGCTGCTGCTGCTGCTGCTGCTGCTCGTCATGTCCATGTTGCAGTCGTTGTTGCTGCTGCTGTTGTTGTTTCTGCTTCTGCTTGCGCCTGCGTCGAACTGTTGCCAGGTCAATACGTTGACCTTTACCAGCGTCAGCCTCCTCCTCCTCTTCTGTAGACGTGCCCTCCTCGCCCTGCTCATTGTCCATCGCCGGCGTGCAACAATGCTGCTGTGACCTGCGCTCGTCGACTCCGCTGACCGGCAATTGCTGCTGCTGCTGCGGCTGCTGCTGCTGTTCTTCAAGCAGTTCACCAGCAGTCGCGTGGCATTCAACCAGCGCCTGGACAACGCAACCGACGGCACCAGTGCCATCGCCGCAGGCGCCGCCACAGCCGCTAGCAGAATTTGTTGACGGTTGGGCGGCGGCCAAATTGAGTGAGGAGGCGGAACGCGAATTCTCTTGTGAATTATTGTCCTCCCCGTCAGCGCACGGAATTCGCAGAGTGCCACCGCTAAAATAATTGCTCTTTATTAACCAACCGACCGATCGATCGGATCAATCAATCAATCAATAATGTGACCTGTCCTCCGTTTCCTCCTCAGGGCCGTAGAAGAAGCTGCCGCCCATGGCGCCCGTAGTAGCACCCAACAAGTTCAGCGAGTCAGTGCGGTTGATCCAACGGATGTCGAAACTGTAAATGCATATATTTATGTTTTTTTTGTCATGCCATGGCACACTCACTCGTTTATGCCGTTGTTGTGGTTGTTGTTGTTAATTTCATACGGCGATTTGCGATTCCAATTACGTCCAGCGCCCAGGAGGGTGGGCATCTGCTGCTCCAGACCGGCCGATTTGCTGCGCAGCGTCGACGCGTTGGTGTCCATGCTGGTGGCAGAGCCTGAAAATGGAGCAGTACTTGAAGATCTCCCTAATTTCCACTGGCAGAGTTAGGTATTCAGCAACATACCCCGACGCCTGAACAGCTTGCTCTCCGGGCAACCCAGGTAGGCAGGACGTGAGTGCGAGTGGGACAGCGTTGAGGCGGCGGCGCCCGCGGACGTGCACACGACAGGGCCCAACAACGCTGATGGTCGATGATGCGAGTCTGCCGTGTTGCCGCTCCAGTTGTGCAGGCGCCAGCACGGCTCGCCGTTTGCAATCGCCTCTTGTCGTGCAGCGCTGTGCTGCTGCTCGCGAAAGCGCTGCTCCTCCTCCTCGAGCGAGTCGACCTGCAGCGTCGTGTGTGTATTTTTGATGGATTTATGTATAATTTTAAAAGCGCGCCACCTTGGCCTTGCACTCGCGCAGCTCCAGCCGCTTCTCGCGCGCGCTTTGGCTCAACGACGAGTGGTGATGGTGGTGATGATGGTGGTACTGCTGATGCTTCTTGTCACGATGGGAAACAGCGCCGCTGCAGCAGCCGCCACTTGACGACGACATGGAGTTGGCTGGAGACCGTTCCTGCGGACCGTCTTCATGCAACAGCTGCTGCTGCTCATCCTCGCTGATCGTCTCCAACTCGGGGCTCCGGTTCTGGTAGGAGCCGGCCGCCAGAGCGTCCGGCGGCGGCCGAGACACACCGTCCGATTGTGACGGTACACCTCCACCAACAGCAGCAGCATCAGCAGCAGTAGCAGCAGCAGCGCCCGAGCCGTTCGACGTCGACGACGCATAGGCTGTTGATGAACCCTGATGATGGTGGTGGTGATGGTGTGCTGTGCGTTGTTGCGAAGCGCCACCGCCGTTGGTGGACCCTTTGGCAATGTTGCCGAGGGCACTGCAAAAAATTGTCGTTTTGTCTTGCGCGGATTTGTTTCCCAAGACTCTCGGTCGGCTTAGGCTTTCTCGATCGGTAAAGTATTGAGATTTGATTTTCGGTTCCGATTTTGCCTGATATTTTACGAAATCCAAAAATCTCGGTCCCGAAAATCCCGAAATTCTCGCGCTCAATCGGCAATTTGAAATTTTATTGATTGGCTTACAGCAACGCGCACTGCTTCTTCTCCGTCTCGCGCCTGATGATGTCGGCAAGCTTGTTCTTCACATCTGCCGCTGTTGCCTCTGACTCGCATTGAATCCAGGCCTTAAAGGGTATGGGAAAATTAAAACAAAATTCAAAGATTTGATTGATGATCAGAAAAAGCTGATCGATCGAAGCCAAAGATACAAGTGATCAGACCCACCAAAAAAAATGAATTATCAGATCGCCTGTGTGTTAAACTGTCCGATTCAACGATAATAATATCGGTTTCAAGGTCAGCAATTGAATTAGCCCCGCCCCAAGATCAGCAATCCAGATCAGTTGGGTAATCAAAGACAACAAAAACATGATCAAGCAGTCCAATCGGATCAAGCCTGGCTAATGACCAGGTTCCAGGAATTGGCGGTCAGAGTCGATTATGAATGATCAGATCAAAAGATCAGAGTCGATTATGAATGATCAGACCAAAAGATCAAAGCCGAATATGAATGATCAGACCAGCAGATCAGAGCTGATCATTTGGGGCTATTCCAAGAGACAAAGAATATATCAAACGATCAGGACTGATCAAAAAATATGTTTAAGTGCCCGAAATTAAATATTTGAATAAAAAAAAAGACTGATCAACGCCAGCAGCTTTACCTCACATGAGCCCATCGGCGACCCGCGTCCAATGCGCATGATGAAGAACTTTTCTTGGGACCCGTAGGAGGCGATGAAATGTCGTGAAAACTCCACAAAATCCGTTGTCCGAAATGGAGGGCTATAAAATTGAACAATTAGGTAATTGGAATCCCGGCTTTTGACACATACATTCCCGACTTTGGCAAGCCGTTGTTGGCCGGTTCAATGCCGACACTGCTGAAAAATGAAACGGATTACCATTTGAGTCCCAGAAAATTTGTGGCGCAGTGCGCAACCAAAAATTCAAATGCCATAAATGCAATTAGNGCACACAAAATAACACTGGCGGCGTATGTCTGAGGAGGCAAATTAAAGGGGGGGGGGCAGCGGCGGGGAGATTATGGCACCGCAGGGAAAAGAAAGAAAACAACGTGTGCAAAAACGGAGCGAGATGAAAGTGCCCCGAGGCGGTGCCGTCGGCATTTTAAAAGTGCCAAAGGCAAGGAAACTTCCATTAGAGCTCTGCTCTGCTGATCATTAACCAAGACAGAGGTGGTACGGATGATCTGAAATTAGCACGAGATCAAACGGCGGCGGGCGGCTCTCAGTCAAAAAGAGTAAAACAAACAAGATTTTGTTGACATGGAGGATTATAGCGCCGCAGGGGCAAAATTGTTGTTGAGAGGGGAGGGGGTGCGCTTAGAAAGTGAAAGGCCACCAATAAGCGCGTGAGTGCCGATCACAAATGGAAATGGTAAAATAAAATGTAAAAATGCCAAAGACATATTACATGCTGGAAAAGTGCCAACAAAAATGGCACAATGTGAGAGCAGAAGCGTGGCTTTGCTTTGAAAAAGGGCACGCATGCGCCCGGGGGGCGAAGGGGAGGGGGGACACTTTTGTGTGTGTGTTTTGCATGGATTTGTGGTAAATGCAGGCACAACAGAATCATCTTGCATCAAAATTGGTAAAAGCATTAAGCCGTGTGTGTATGCCTCAAAACAATTTTTTGATGTTTCCCTGGAGAGATTTTAGGCGAGCGATGGAAGGGGAAAGGGTGGGGAGGGGACAGTAGGGTGTGCCGAATACGAAATCGAAAAATGCCGTAATTCTTCTTGAGCTTTTTGCACGGAGTCGAAAATTCGGATTTAAAGCTTCGAAGCAAATGATTTTCACCCGGGATGTGTTAATTGGACATTTTGTCCGATTTTCCATTAGTGGACATTTTGTCCGATTTTCCATTAGTGGACATTTTGCCCGATTTTCCATTAGTGGACATTTTGCCCGATTTTCCATTAGTGGACATTTTGTCCGTCGTCAAAACAAAAAAAAATGTGCCAAAAAAATGCCGAGATTTCACCAGAAATGGCACTTTGGCATAAATTTGTTCAGAATTTTTGTTTGGTGTCGACACCGATGCGAAACAGAGTTCAACAATAAGGAAAAAGTTAATAAAATTAAAAAATTTTCCCTCAAAATGTTCCAAAATGCCCTCCGGGTTCCNCGACACCGATGCGAAACAGAGTTCAACAATAAGGAAAAAGTTAATAAAATTAAAAAATTTTCCCTCAAAATGTTCCAAAATGCCCTCCGGGTTCCTTTTTGTTCCCTGTGACGCCGGAGGCGGCGACAGAACACTCCGAATTCGAATAGCCCGAAAAAGCGCCAAATTCCGACCGAATACCCCGAAACAGGCACGGGGTCACGTACCTGTCTCTTATACACATCTAGATGTGTATAAGAGACAGCTCTTCCAACAGAGTGAAGCCACAAATATTTTTCGCAACTTTCCATTCGAGCAAACACAAACAAACAAACAAATGGTTGGGGGCGAGGCGGTCGGCTGTCAGGCAAAAACGTTGCCGGCCCGGCCAAGCCGTACGTTTGTTTGGCCTGGTGAACAACAACAACAACAACAACAGAAACAACATGGCGCGAGGGAGGGGAAGGGTGTACTGCTTGGAGGCCATGGACCGGGGGGGGGGTGTAACCGGATGCCAAAAAAAAAGTCGGGAAACCGGAATTCCGGCTCCCCAAAATAAGGTTCGGTAATCCGAAAACCGAAAAATGATCGATCTTCTTAAAAATTCCAAAAAGTACGAAAAACCCGCCAATTTTTGTAAAATTCCGAGATTTAATTCAGGATTTTTTTTTGCCAAAAAGTCCGGAATTCCGGACCCTAAAATTTCCGGTAATCCGGAATCCGATTAGCATCCCTGCCATGGGCACACTTCGAGTTCGAGCAGGATGCCCGACACGAGAACGCGAAAATTTACCGAGACGGAGGGGGGGGGAATCTTGTTTGCGAAATATCAAAAAATGTGATAAGATTTCGCATAGCGTCCAGCAGCAGCAGCATCAGCAGCAGCAGCAGCATTTGATTGGGGTCGGTTGGGCACCCGCGCGACCTCCCCCCGGGGGTTTTGGTTTTTTGACAAAAAATATTTGTTTAGATAAATTTGGAACATTGCAAAATTCGCTGAAATGGGCTTTTTCTAAGGAGCAGAGGGGGGCGCGAGGAGGTCAGACAAACAGAGACACATTGTTTTTTCAGCCCAACTTATACACATCTAGATGTGTATAAGAGACAGGTGTAAGAGAGTATAGAGAAGCGTTGTGTTAAGGCTGGTGCTGATCGGTAGGGTAAAACATTTTGTTGGCGGAGGGCTGGCTGAAGATGAACGCGTCCGCCCGCCCGTCCGTCCGTCCGTCGATGATGATGGATGGACGGAGGAGTACACGCACTGATAAGATGATGATGATGATTTTGTTTCTTGTGCTGCTGCTGATGCTGCCTGCGCCGCCTCCCGTATGTAATTAGTACTTCTTCTCAAACAAAATCTTCCCCCCCCCTTTTTTCTGATGGTTCGGCCGCCGACCAAAAATTGATCTGTCTCTTATACACATCTAGATGTGTATAAGAGACAGGGAAAATATGCGAACTGACAATTCAATGCCGCAAGTTCTTTTAAGGCTTTGCAATTTTAAAATATTTAAATTTTTATAGAGGTGATTCGAGACCGAAATCGACCATTAGGGGCCAATGACCTGTCTCTTATACACATCTAGATGTGTATAAGAGACAGGTTGAGCACCGGATCATAAAATTTGAATTCAAAAATTCCCGCCAATTGCAAAAAAAAACAAAACAAAAAAAATCGTAAAATTTAAATCGCCCCCGGGCACCCACCAAATGATTATTGTGTGCGGGTAGAAGCACAGCCGCTTCTTGCCCGTCAAATGGAGGTGCGGCAATTTGGCACAAATGTTTGGTGAATTGTCCGGATTTTGGGGCGGCATTTTCAACTTTGGCTGCGATGGCCACACCGTCACGTCCCAAACGCATTCTGTGCGCAAGAAAAAAGTTAAAAAATTGTCCAATTTAAAAGCATATTAAAAACATTTTATTTCTAATTTACAAAAAGTGAAAACCCATTCCAAATATACGATTTATTTAGAAATCCCCGACCCCGGCAGTGCCTTTCCCGACAACCCCGACAATTTTCGACATTTTGAATAAATCCCCGACCCCGACAGTGCCTTCCCCGACAATTTTGAATAAATCCCCGACCCCGACAGTGCCTTCCCCGACAATTTTGAATAAATCCCCGACCCCGATAGTGCCTTCCTCGATGATTTTGGATTTAATGCC
>MEIZ01000152.1:116402-136860 GCA_001723225.1 Globodera ellingtonae | reverse complement strand
AGGTTGACTCCCGGCCACACACATGTCGCCGGGGGGTTCGGTATGCTTGCGCTTAGGAATGGAACTGCGATTTTATTTTATTTTTTCCCCAAGGATTTTGCGACAAAACGCCGGGAAAGGCGCCCTGGCCAGTTCACGTCTAAAGCGTGCAAGCATTGCGGAAGCCAACATGATTCAAAGGATTGTCAACACCTTTGCCTTATGTGCTTAGATGTGCCATACATCGAGTGTCTTTGTCACCCATCGGAATAGTTGAGTAGCGGCTGGGCTGTACGAAAAACATACATATTTTTAGCATCTGATTTCAAGAAAAGGGCTCGTTTCGGGCAGGTTAGGGAAATTCGCACGCATCTCTTCGGGGGGCCGTCGGAAATGGCGCCAACGCCCTCCACGAATGATGAGACGGTGCAGGTACCAACTGCCCTGATGCACAGAAGCATGGGACAATTCGACAAAAACGCACTGCACCGGTCAGTGTTGGTGTGGCGTAGGCACATGCGCGTGCGCGTGTGGCAACCAGATCGTTTTGTAAATAAACTTTTGGAATTTTATAGGTATGCCGACAGTGTTTCGGAATTGGTCATGCATATTGGGAAACTCAACAAACGATTGCCTGCTTACGTCTTACCATCTTCCACTATCCCGGTCATTGAACTGCGACAGAAAAGGATGCTTCTTTAACCGCATTTGACAACGAAAACAGGGATGATATTACGGCGTTGGATGATATGTGGCGTGATTGGGAAACGCGCCGCGCGGCGGTTGATCGGCCAATATCTTCATTGGACAAGGTGTTGGACAAACAACTTGCAAAAAAATTGAGTGAGAACATGAAGGGCAGTAAAGGAGCTAGCGCAGGTCTACCACGATACAAAGCGTGTTGGGGGGGGGGTGGGGTGCACACAGCGGTATCGTATCTAGATTCATTTGCTTCGACAAATATGTATATGAGATCCGTGCACGAGGGGGTAGGCCAGGATATTGCTATATGATCTGATCACATTTGGTCAAATCAAATCAAATTCTAATGCTCAGTTGACCAAGTGCACACGGTTGGTGAAGAGGACGCGCTTGAGGGCGTTGCGATTATCCCACAAAACTTTGCGCAACCCCCCGCTGCAAGCGCCCGCGGCTGCAAGTCCAACCGCGGTGCCATCAGCTTCTTCGTCTTCATCAAATGCCGCTACTGCTGCCGCTACTGTGTCTAGCTCATCGTCAGGAGACTCGGCCGGGGTCCGCCGCAGGACCGGTACGCCAAACTGCGACTACAACAGGAGTTGTATGAAGATATTGCGGTTCCGACTCAACCCTACAATGGACCAGAAGCCGTGTCAAGCTTCATGATTACCGTTTGTAAGTTGTGACGAGAGAAAAGAGAGGCGTAGAAAAATAGTCGGCATCAAAAATATGATGATGAAATCGAAGATAGGCGTACGTTCCCCTTTGGTCTGGTCCATGAATGGTATGTCATGCTTTTCAGTGCATATGCTTTCTTGGGGCCACGCTACTTCCATTGAGGCTACCGTCCTTAGCAAAAACCTCGAGAAGCCATTACGCTTCTCTGGTGCTGCGAAGGTTACACTTGTGGAATACGACACAACGAATTACTGTGAGTGTTATTATGTATCGCGCTCGCTTAATGCTGCAAGACATGACCTTTAGGCAAAATTTGTTTGGAGAGCGATATGTTCACTGAACTAGAGCGGTTGCTTTCCATAGTGACTCGCAACGGCTTCTACTTTGCGCTGCCAAACCATGGTCATGGGTTTCGACAGTTAAACTTTGAGGAGATGCATGGCGAAGTAATTGTATTAGGAATTAATTGTGTAATGGGAGTTGCGTGCTTAGAGCGGCGGAACAGCAGCAGCAGAATTTTCATTCAATTTGCGCGAACGCATCATGACTGAAGAATTAGATATTTGCAACGTTGCTATTGAGTTTCTGATGGCGGCTAAGTGCAATTACGATCTCACATCGGGAGAACACTTCAGGCTTCTAGATGAACATGACCGGTAACTGACTTTTATGTTACTGGGTTATCCATCTAATTATAGTTAGTTTACTGATCAGCTATGATGGCATATGGGTGTGAACATAACCATTTGAGATCACCGTTACAATGCCGGGACAAAAGTGTATTTACTGTGTTTTTATTTTAGTAAAAGTTACAAAACAGCGGACTTGCCTTGGAAGCTGCCGAACACTGTTGTGGATATGTTATCAGGTCAAATGCAACCGGCCGTGTGGCCTAGTGAAAACGCGCGGAAATCGACTGCCGCGGACCAAAAGTACATTGCGCAGAGAAATAGTTTCGTTAAAGTGCGGTCGCCTGAAAATCGCGCGCGTGAGAACAATAGCGACTCAGGCCCGTTGTGTGTTGAAAAATTTGATGTTGATATGATCCAACATTTGCTGAACACACACACACAACTTGACACCCGTCAGCAAGGGGCGGTTCTCAACGCATTCAACGCGAACGGACTTTCGGCTGTGCAGGTCATTGGTTTAACACATGTGTTACTCGGTCGAACGCACAGCACACGTTTCCCAGTTGCATGGCCAATTCCATTAGTGAACCTGGAATAACCTTATTACACAACATTTTCTTGTTTAGGGTCCACCCGGCAAACATAATCGCGCACATCGTTGTCCTTGGCACAGCTGCGTATGATATTACTTGTCAGGACGACTCATTGAATGCGAGAATGGAGCGTCTATATACCGCCCGTGCGGCTCCTTTGTTTCTTGTCGTCACTGCTACAAACAGCGCGGCTGATCATGTCGCACTGGCAATCAAAAAACTGGCAAAAGACATGGCGAAGGCGCCTCACCAAAACTGTATCTCGCACTGCATATTTCAATTTATCGATGTTCGATTTAGACCAAGGGAAACGCTTGAGGCTTGGCAATGTTGTGCTGATGCGGAAGTACTCCAAGTTGGTTCCGACAAGTGCTGTACCGCAAGAATTGTTCAGCTGTTCAAATAAAGACCAAGGGAGAAAATTCGACACGCATGTAAACCTCAGTGGGTGTACTCCTGAATAATAACTCATTTAGAAAATCAATTGTATTGTAATGACTATGGGTCATGCAAAAGCGTTCGAGTATCTTTCGCGTGTGTGCCCTCATATGATCATTTTTGAGGTAAGGAGCAGAATTGGTGCGGGAGGGGGGGTACTTGCATTAATTTTTTGCATTTCATATTGTTAGTAATAAATTTTGAAACGAGATTTGGTAATAGTTCGGTTTGTTGCCCCCCCCCCCGATTTTTGAAAAAATTATTTTTTTATTTCAAAATTGATAAAAGGTGTAGGGGGTATTCCGGGGCGTAGAATCCGAATTTGACCTTCGATTCTACCTACTTCGAACGCTGAACCTGAATTCAAACAATTCTTAAAAAACTCAAAATTTTCAAAAATTAATTTTTTGGCCTCAAAATCATTCCGGGCTTCGAAATTCTACGCCCCCTAGAAAACACCTTTTATCAACTCCGGGCTTCGAAATTCTACGCCCCCTAGAAAACACCTTTTATCAACTTTGAAAAAAAAAGAATTTTTCAAAAAAAGGGGGCAACAGACCGAACTATTACCCGAGATTTCGATCGAGAATCTCGATCGCCCCAGGGCATATCAAAAAAAAATTTTTTTTGTCAATATTTAGGTAAATAAATATTTACCGTCCATGTGCGGAAAATTTGTTATTAATTTTGGTGGCAATTTCTTCAATTTGTTGTTCTTCAAACTGCACCGACTGATCTGACAACCGCGCAACACCAAATAAATTGCGTCCGCAATGTACATCAATGAACAGTCCGAGAAATCTGTAGAATTTGTGAAAATTTCTAATTCTTTGATCAGCAGAAATTCTGTTTGAGTCTCCCAAATTTTCTTTGCTTTTTTTTGTGGATCAGCAGCTCATGGAGCTTAGAATCCAAATCTGACCTTTGTTTCGACCAATTCCTAACCGCGGACAAGAATTCGAACACTTGGTCGAAAAAAATTCAAATTTTTCCAAAAATCAATGGTGTGGCCCTGAAATTGTTCAAAATTCTAGGCCAAAATGGGATTTTTGGAAAAAATTCTGAATGGGTTTTTGGCGTTGATGTACTCTTTTCAGAAAATTTTTTGTTGGAATTCATGATTTGGGCTCGAGATCGAGAATCTCGAGCTTCCTTCGAGCGAGATCTCGAGTCGAGATTCTCGAAAAAATCTCGGGCTCGAAAAATCTCGTGAAACTCTTTTTTAGTCGAGCGAGATCTCGAGGTCGAGATTTCTCGAGAATCTCGTCGAGATTTTTCGAGACGAGATCTCGTCTCGTTCCGGGCTCTATTGGAAACCCTGCCTAAACGCATTTTTCATTGATAGCGTAGTCCAGAAAAGTTTGGTTTCCGCCCTTTGTCCATCATCTATGGCAGAGATTAGGGTTTGCAGAATGATCAGAACTCATTAAGGTTTTACTACGATTCAAAAACAAGGGATCGAGTTGAATAAAAAGGGGGGGGGGTGGAACGAGTCGATGTGGGGGAACGAGTTAATACATATTTTACCCTTCAAATCGGTCCCATGAAAACGGTGTTATTTATTCCATTTTTTAAAAATTTGAATGTTATTCTTTTTACCCAAAAAGCCGCTGACTTTGGCGTCCTCACATCGGTTCATCACTTGCGTAACGCCACGCGCAGCGGACAGTGCCATGAGAAAATAATCCAAATCCAGGATTAGGTAGTTTAAATCGGGATACTTTCAATCTTGATAATTGACTGGGATGGAATTAACAACAAAAAAAATGTCCGGAATCCGATCACATCCTGCTTGCTGATTCGTACAAAGTAACAACGAGAAACAAATCTTGCCCACACAACGTCTACCACCTGTTGTCCAGTAAAATATCAACTCGTTCCCCACCTACGACTCGTTCCCGTTATATATCGACTCGTTCCCCTTACAAATTTATTTTTGGGGGGAACGAGTCGATAGGGGGAACGAGTTGTAGGTGGGGAACGAGTCGATGCACGTCCTTGCTGTGCTAACTCGTATGTAGGCGCCCCGTTTCATTTTTTGATGGGAGTAAATATGTATGTATGTATTGCTTGCGGCGTCCATTGATCGGATCGAATTCGAATTTTCAAAAATCTCTTCTCAACACATACACACAGCCAGTGAGTGACAAATCAGAGTCGGTCGTGGCGGCTTGGACCAATCACCTTTTCTTATGCTCTCTGACACCCACACATTTGTCCATCAATCTTCGGCGGGAGGCTTTCTCCTCCCCGCGATCAATCAACAAATGGAACTTATGGCCAAGAAGGTGACTAAGAATTCCATCCACCCCATTCATTCATTCATTTATTGATCGGATCGGAGCTCCCTCGCCCGTCCTAATAGTAGTGGTAAGAAGGGACAAATGCTTAGGCTTAAAAGCGTTTTCTTAGTTCTTGAAAATTAGATGAGCGTAATGTCTGGCATAGGTATACCGTAAGCACTCTTTTAATCCCCCAACCTCTAATAATCCCCCACCCTCTGGGTAGTTGAACTCACAAAACCCATTTCTCCTCTAAAAATCCCCCGCCCTCTAATGATGTCGCACTTTTCTGAGTTTTGAATTTTGTGATAAAAAAATTGAACGCTCTGCTGGTGATGAGTAGAAGCAAAATCACAAAGTAAAAACTCAGCCACAAACTAACAAAAAAAATATTTTAATCCAGAGTACACAAAAATAAACATTTTGCTGCATTTTGAACATTTTGTAAAATTTGGTAACACTACGTTTTGCCAACTTTGCGTTTTTTTTGTTTTGAGCATGTTTTTGAATATTTTTAGGTTAAAAGATGCCGAAAAAATTTTGAAATCAAAAAACCTTCGAATCGGGTCTGAAATTTAAGTTGTTGATGAGTTGGCAAAACGTATACGGACACCGTAAAATTTCCTTAGTTCAGACTCCACAATCTTATTTTTTGCCCTTGATGTCCTTATTTTTGAAAATTTTCGATACGCACCCTGTTTTAATCTGACTGAAAACCTCCAATTTAGGTAGACCGTTTTTGCGTTTTATTTACACACTATAGCATGCATCAAACTACCTACTAGGGTTGGACAAAACCGGATATTATCCGGGTCCCCCGGATACCGGATAGCTCAAAAACACCCGGATATCCGTCCGGATACCGGATAATTTGGCTGGGGTTGGCCCAAGACCCGGATAATTTTACCCCAAAAATTTCTAAAAACACCCGGATACCGGTCCCGGATAACCCGGGTTTGTCCAACCCTACTACCTACCTTACTATTTTATTTTTGAAAAATATTTTGGAAAAATATGACGGAACTGAACTGCTCGACGCTTTTCCTCGTCTTTGTTTTGTTTTCCCCACAAAGATTTGTCCCTTCCGCTTTTACCTTTTGCTTTTGATCGTTTGTGGTGAGAATTGAACGTCGGTCGGTCCGTCGGTGGAACGTTATTTATTTATTCAGTCACTTAAACATTCCCACCATTCATACAAATGTTGTAAAATGATGGGGAATAATCACATAAAGCGATCTGCTCAACCGCGTTTTTTTCTATAGAATTTTAAAATTTTCAACACCTCGGCGGTTTTAGGGTTAAAGAAATTTTCAACAACAAAAAAAAAATGACCACCAAAGAATTGGAGGGATTAGTGAAACGATTGGAAGTGACCACACAACGGTTGGAAACATTGAGCGCTCAGAAGCCCGGACTGGCGCCCAAGCCGCCCTCTGCAAGTCAGGCAAAAGCACGCCCAAAAATTTTAATGAATTTTTGAAATGAAATTTTAATGTTTTAATTGGCAATCCTGCAGAATGGGTGTCCCAATTTTTTTTTCAAAAAATGAAAACACTTTATAAAGTCGTTAGAAAATAGTTTTTAGGACTGTTCTGGGACGTAGAATCCGAATCTGACCTCCATTTTGCTCGATTTCGAACCCCGGATTCGAATTTTTTTTTCAAAAATCGATTTTCAAATTTTACAATAAATATTGAAAAAGGTCGTTTCCGGGGTTTTCTGATGCGTAGAATCCGAATCTGATATCTAAAAAGCCAAATTAATTCGTTTGATTGTTTGTTTTTGCAAAAAAAAAAAAAGATTTTTTTTTGAAAAACGTCTATTACCAAAATCAAATAATTGATGAAAAATCTTAGACAAAATCAAAGATTAGACAAAATCTAAGGTCAGATTCGTGATCAGCACCCCTGAAACCCCCCGGATATAAATTTTTAACTCAAATAACAAAGTATGAAGTAGGGACACCCATTCTGCAGGATTGCCTTTTAATTTGAATTGTTCGCATCCGAAAATCCTAGATTTATCCATTAAAAACTTAAGAAAATGAAATAAATGCAAATTTTGAATTTAATTCGCAGAGAAAATTTTGGAAAAAAAACTTTTACTAGTAGATGGCCTTTCCGCCCCGCAGTCGACGCCTCCGTCCGTGAAGGGCTATGACGACCAAATGGAAGGCCCATTGAAGGCATTTTTGGAGGTGTCCAAGAAGATTGGCGGCGATGTGACCACAATGGTTTGACTGACTACACAATTTGGAAAAAATTTTTTTTTGAACTTTTAGATGAAATTTTTAAAAAGTTTTTTTAAGGCTGACAAAGTCGGCGAGGTGTTCGATTTGCACCGCCAGTTTTTGTGGGCCTCCGCCGGTCAGCCGGAGCCGACGGATGCAAATGCGCTGCACAAACTGTTGGAGCCGATCACCCACCAGTTGGCCGAGTGCGCGGCGTTCAAAGTTTGTCCAAAATTTGAACACAAAAAAATTTATTTGCAACAGGGACTTGCCAGAAAAAAATCTTTTTTTTTGGGGGGTGGCGAGGGGTCTGCGATTGAACGAAGAACAAAAAAAAACGCCGTTGGGAGACCGTTTTTTGTTTGATTTTTTTTAAGTGTTGAATTTTGAGCCTAATTTGTTTAGAATTGGTCAAAAACTGCAAAATTTTACAAATTTTTTAGTTTGGGGGGGAGGTCTTAGAAAAATGTTCCGTTTTTCTTCATTTTTAGTTTGGGAAAATAATTGTTTCTTTCATTATTCCGTTTTTTCGCCTTTTGCCGTTAATGAGTGTGTTGTACATATCATTTCAAACAAAAAAAGTCAAAAAATTTAAATTAGACGGATGTTCATCTACTTTACTAGTAGAATTCATAACGAAAAATAAAATAAAAAATTCGTTTTTTTTAAAATTTTTTTCAGGACTCTAAAAAAGGCACCAAATCATTCAATCATTTGGCAGCGGTGGCCGAGGGATTGCAGGCCGTTGGATGGGTCAGCGTGGTAAGTGTTTAAAAACTTTTTTTTGTTTTTTTTGAATATTTCGAAATTAGAAATATAAATTTTGGCACAAAATTTCGCTAATTTTGTGCAGAAACCGACGCCGGGACCGTTCGTCAAAGAGATGCTGGACGTCGCCATGTTCTACGTGAACAGAGTGCGCACCGAGAACAAAACGGAGCCGGCACAGGCGCAGTGGGCCACCGCATGGGCAGCCATTTTCAATGCTCTCCAGGCGTACATCAAACAATGGCACACCACCGGCGTGGTGTGGAACTCGGCGCCGGTGTGTCATGAATTAAAAAAAAAAAATTTTTTTTTTTAATTTTGAAAAATTTGAAAATCGGCATATTTTTGAAATTTTTACAAATTTTTCAACATAAATTTTAAAAATTCTAAAAAATTTACTCGAATTGAACTTTTAGGCTCTAGGTACGCGCTTGGGTTATAGTTTTGAGAAATTGTTGATTTTACTTTTGAATTTTTTCAATAAAACAATTTTTAATCAATCAACGCCCAGGGCGCTCAGCCATCAAATGCGCAATCGGGCAAAAGCACGCCGAAGAAGGGCGGCTCGCCGGCACCGCCGCCTCCGCCACCCCCGGCGGGTACAAAATTTATTATATGAATTTTTTAATGAAATCTGAATTTTAAAAAATCTAATAAGTAGTAAAATTATTGAGTAATGATGAATTTCTCCAATTTTAATTCCTAGGCTTAAATGTTTTTTCCCCTAAATTCTCAGATCTTTTTGCACCGTCCAGTGGCGGCGGTGGTGGTGGGGGAGGAGGCTCCGACCGTCAGGCACTGTTCAACGCAATCAACAAGGCGGGCGTGCAGATAACAACCGGCCTGAAGAAAGTGACGTCGGACATGCAAACACACAAAAACCCGACCCTCCGGGGACAGGTGGAATTTTTGGAAAACTTCTGAAAATTCCTTATTTATAGACCACCAGGCCCAGGCACGTAGCCAGGGGGGGGGGCAGAGGGGGCATGCCCCCCCCCCGAAAGAAATTTGAGAAGGGGGGACCCTTCTGTTTTGCACTTTTACAATTTTTTTAACAAATTGTCATCAAAAATCAAAAAATTTTCTCGGCGGCGCCTATCGGCACCGCCGACCCCCCTTCCCCACTCCTAAAAACCTATCATTTTGTTGAAAAAATTCCTTAACAAAAATGCAATAAAAATGGAAAATACACACACTCCTAAGAATCGACTTTTTGGATCGGCCCTCTCCCGAAAAAAAAAAATCAAAAATCCTGGGTACGTGCCTGGTCCCCAGGCCCATAACAATAGAAAATTTTTTGAAGGGGGAGGGTCGGCCAATGAGCAACATAAAAAACTGCAAAAAATTGTTTCTGTTTGGGTGGAGATTTTCGGTAGAATATTATTTATTTTTTGCCTTTTTTCCACTACTCCTTGCCTCTGGTTACACGGGCCTAATTCAGATCATTTTGAGCAAAATTTCCATTTTTCCAGGCCGCCGTGCCGGCATTGTCACCGGGCAAATCTGCTGGTGCTGGAGGTGTTGCCGGCTCAAAGCCTAAACCGGGTGCTACTACGGGTGGCCAACCGCCAAAAGTGGAGCTGAAGGACCACAAAGTTTGGCAAATTGTGAGCCCTTTTTTTCAACATATTGTTTAATTAGTAATAAATTTGATATGTTTTCTTTTACAGGAATTTCACAAAGACAACCGGGACATCAAAGTGCAGACGGACATCAAGCAGGTGGGATGAAGGAGCAATAAATCAGTCATTTATTATAAAATTAAAGATTTCTCGTTTGAAATTAGAGATCGGACCGATCGAGATTCTCGATCGAACAATTTTTACCGAGAATTTTCGAAATTTTTTAAAGAGTTTTCAGCGATCTCGAACGAATCTCGATCGTTTAAAATTTTTCGAGATTCTCGATCGTACTCTTGATCTGTCCTCAAGTCCGATCTCTATTTGAAATTGAACGCCTTTGATTTTTACTAAAATTTTATTTTTTTATTTTTTGGTGCAACACAGAAAAATTTCCGGACTTGATCCGTTGTTGAAATTGACCATTTGGGGATCATCTAAATGACGTCATATGCCCTGTCCCCCGGAGTCTGCCGATAATAATTTTTACAATTTTTTTAAAGTCCGTCTACGTGTATCGATGTGAAAATTCGGTGGTGCAAATCAAAGGCAAAGTTAACTCGGTGACGCTGGATTCGTGCAAGAAGACCAGCGTGGTGTTCGACAGTCTGCTCTCGCAGGTGGAGGTGATCAACTCGCAAAGCGTCGAAGTTCAGGTCGTGTGGAGTGTTTTTTTTGTTGTTGGAATTTTTGACATTAATTATTAATTTTAAATCTCTTAGAATTTTTCTTTTTTTTTTGTAATTTTAAGAGTTTGGTTATTTTTCTTTACATTCTTCCAATGATTTGTTTTTCGATCTGAATTTTGTTTTCTTTGTTCAGAATCTCGATTTTGTTGATTAATCTTGAATATTTTAACAGTTTTGATTTAATTTTCTTCATTTTCAGAGTCTTGGCGCTCTGCCAACCATTTCCATTCAAAAGACGGACGGATGCCAAGTGTATCTGAGCAAGGAGTCATTGGGTGCCGAAATTGTGACCAGTAAATCGTCGGAGATGAACATAATGGTGCCCAAAGGGGACGGCGACTTTGTAAGTCAAGTCCCTGTTGGAAAAAATTTTATGCACATTTTTGCCACAAAAAAAAACGAATTTGACTAAATTCAGACGGAATTTCCTGTCCCGGAGCAGTTCAAGACCACATTTGACGCCGCAGGGAACAAGTTGAAAACGGAGATGTTGGACATTGCCTGAAGGAAAGAAAGAAAGAGAGAGAGCTGCATCCAATTTTTCACATCATTTCTTGTAGTGCCCTGAGGCTCCGTTTATCCGAAAAAAATAATCGGCTTTAAACAACAACAACCCTTTTATCCATTTATCTGTTTAATAATGACAATAGTTATAGTGATGGTCAAGAATTGAAAAAAACAAAACAACAAAAGAACAATTTTTGTTTGAGCATCACTAATAGCCATAAGCAAAGCATTTTTAACACTTATGCCCATCTTTTATTTATCTCACCTGTGTGCCCTTTTAGTGAATGAATGCCGCCATGTAAAAATGTCACGCATTTTTCATGGAATTTTGCAAATAAAAGCGTTCGTTTGACAATGAAAAGCTGTGAAGTTATTTATTTGATTAGTTTGTCGGTTAGCAGCAATCAAGTTTTCGAATTTCCCGCTGGAATGTCTAAAAGTCAGGGTTTCTTGGGCGTAGAATTCTAATCTGATCAATGCCCAATTAATCATTTGAACAAAATTGTTCATTTTTCAAAAAAAAAAAAATCGATTTTTGACGGCGTGGTGTCGACTCGGTGTCCGTACGATTTGCCACCATTACGTTTTGCTACCCCCAGCAAAAATGTGCAACCCATCAAAAACTTAAATTTCGATCAATTTCGAAAAGATTGAGACAGAAAGCCGAGTCTACGGACAACTCGGCTAGACTTTTTTTTGTTACAACTTTTTTCAAACTACTCCAAATGATCAGCAGCTTTCTTTTGTAATATTACTCAGCTCTACGAGAGCTTTCGATTGAAATGTTCATAATTTTATCGAATTTTGATTAAAATGCGTGAAAATCCTTCAAAATAAATTTTGAATTTAGCGTTAGTTTTCTTTTTTCGTGTCAATCAAATGGCAAAATGGTTATGCGGTAATAAAATGCAAAAATGACGCGCTATGCTATCGGTGGCGCCTGTGACCATATGAAAAAAAAAATCAACTTTTTAAGTGTTGTGTTATCGTTTTCCGATAATCTTATCTTTTGCTTTGTTTTTGCGCGCAACAAAAATTGAATGAATCGCAATATTTTGAGTGACTGCCTACATACATATTTTGTTTAAAAAAAGTACGTAGATCAAAATTTTATTCTTGAAAATAAGGACTTAATTTTTAAGAACGAAGTTCGTTGTTCAAGGACGGTCTTTGCCATTCACGGGCGTATGGGAGCCCTGGTGTTAAGAGGCATTCTAAAAAGTCATAAAAACAAATTACGTAAAAATTACTAATTTAACCGACAGCCGGTTCGGTCGAAACCGACAACCTTAGTTATCACAACTTTCTCCACTTTATTGCTCACTTTCTTTACATTATTCCCGTCTCTTATACACATCTAGATGTGTATAAGAGACAGAGGGTAATAGGTAGTTAAGTTTGTTGCCACCCATTTTTGAAAAAATACATTTTTTTTTCAAAGTCGATAAAGTATGTTTCTAGGGGATATTCCGGGACATAGAATCCGAATCTGACCTCCATTTCGAACCCCGGAATGATTTTGAGGCCAAAATTAATTTTTGGGAAATTTTGAGTTTTTGAAGAATTTTTCAAATTCGGGTTCAAGGTTCGAAATGGGTCGAAACGTAGGTCAGATTCGGATTCTACCCCCCGGAATTCCCCTAGAAAACACCTGAAACGTTTTTGAACCTATTTAGGTATACCAAAAACCGAATTTTTGTACCTAAAAATCCGTTCCCCACTCATATATGGATTAAATTTGCATAGTTTAGGTAGTTTTTCTTGTCAAATTAGTTTGTTTGCACACCAAATATTAGTAATGGATGAAGAAGTTATTGCGGCCGAAAACAACATCGAGGTTTGACTTTTGATTGAAGATTTTTAAATGGGTTGTTTTTGAATTGAAGGCTCAACCGTCCAATACATCGGACCCGGTTATTTTGGTCGACATTGACGGGCACAACAATGATGATACGGGTGAAAACAGCATTGAGGTTTGAATTTTGATTGAACGTTCTAAAGGGGTTTTATGGAGCTCCCAACCAACGCATTTTTTTGATCAATTTTTTTAGTCGTATTTGAGGGTGCTAATCACAAATTTGCACTAGATTTGTCATATCACTTCATCCAGGGCCGTAGCCAGGGATGGGCCCTCGAAAATGAAATTTTTTGAAAAATTTAAAGTGATATCCAACTTTTTTTCGGAAAAATTGCTTAACAAAAATGCAATAAATAGCAAAAAAAATTTTGGATTGCCCCCCCCCCCGAAAAAAATCCTGGCTACGGCCTTGACCTCATCTAGCCTATGATTTTAACACTTCATGAACATTTTGGTGTATCTTAAATCTGAGGTGTAGCTGCTTCAAACCGAAAGTACCCTTTTTTTAAATTTTAGTCTCAACCGTCCAGTCTGTCGGACCCGGTTCTTTTGGTCATGGACGAGCACAGCAGTGAAACGGGCGATAACAACATCGAGGCTTGATTTTGATTGAAAATTTTAGGAGCAGTTTATTTATTTTTTGCTTTTAGACCCAACCGTCCAATCTGTCGGACCCGACTCTGTTGGCCAACGTGAACGAGCAGAACATTGATACGGGCGATAACAACATCGAGGTTTGACTTTAATTGAAATTCCTAAACGGGTCTATGGAGCCCAGCTTAACAACTTGATTTTTTGTTGTTGATCAATTTAGGGGGTTTTTGAGGGGTGATCTAATTTGGGTAATAGTTCGGTTTGTACCCCCCCCCCATTTTTCAAAAAAAAAATTTTTTTTTTTCGAAGTTGTAAAAAGATTTTTCTAGGGGGTATTCGAGGGCATAGATTCTGAATTTGACATTTATTTCGACCAATTCCGTTTCGTTATAATGTTGTGATTTTGAACAATTTAGAGGCCAAAATTGTTTTTTGGAAAATTTATCGACTTCGAAATTTTTTTTTTTTGAAAAATGGGGGGGGGGTACAAGCCGAACTATGACCCTAATTTGTCATACAACCTCATTTAGTCCACACTTATTAAATCTGAGGAGGAGCAACAAACCGAAGAACAATTTTTTTAACTTTAGGCTCAACCGTCCAGTCCGTCGGACCCAGTCCTGTTGGTCGAGACGGACGAGCACAGCATTGGTACGGGCGATAACAACATCGAGGTTTGATTTTAATTGAAATTTCTAAACGGGTCTATGGAGCTTAACGAATTTTTTTTTTTGATCAATGGTAGGTCTATGATTTTAAAATTTTGGTGTTTTTTTTCAATCTGGAGGGGGGAGCTTCAAACCGCAAAAGTACTATTTTTTTAATATTTTTTAAATTCAGGCTCAACCGTCCAGCACGACGGACCCGGAGCTGTTGGCCAAGATGGACGCGGAAATGATGCGTATCAATGGCTTTCTGCATCCGCTCAGGATTGATTGTGAGCCGCTGGAGATTGCCTTGGAGCGCGATAAGAAGGTTAATTTTTTTTTTTTTTGAAATTTTTTTTCTGATTTTTAGGCCTTGGAACGTGAGAAGCTGCGACAAGAACGGGAACGTCGTGCGGAAGTAGCCGAACAGAGGCGCAAAAAGCGCCGGGACAAAAATGAGGGCGAGTTTTTTTTGGAGATTTTTTTATTAAGATATGTGTAAAATTTTTTGGTTTTTTAAATTAAAATATGTACCAAATTTTTTGGGGTTTTTAGATTAAAAAAAATCAAAAATAGAAAATTGTCAGTTTTACGCCCAAATAATCGAGAATTTAAGAATCAGACGAACGGCGGGAGCGTAAAAAGCGAAGGCGCTCAGGCGGCGGCGGAGGTTTTATTTTCTATTTATAAACCAAAACTTTTTTGAATAGTTCAATGAGTTTTTTTTCAATGGAAAAAAGTCGACTTATTTTTTGAAATTTTTTGGTTTGAATTTTAATTGAAATTTTGTTTTTGTTTTCAGACAAAGTGCGCAGTGACGCGATCACGCCGTTGAAGCGCAACTTCAACCGCATTGTTCAGTGCTGTTTCTGCGAGCTGATTGTCCGCCCGGAACGGTTTGGCGGCCGTGAAAGTGCCTTCTGTTCCGCCGAGTGCATTTCCAGACGGGTCGACCTGGTCCGAAAGGTTTGCATTCTGGCTAGGGACCGACATTTTTGAAAAATCCTGAACCTGGATTTTACGGAAGCCTGGATTTGGATTTTCTGGACCAAAATCCAGGAAAAATCCAGGTTCGTGGAGGCTCCACTGGCCCTGGACTCTGGATCCAGGAAAATCCAGGCCTGGATCCAGGTCTGTCTCTGATTCTGGCACTTTAGTGTCTGTCCTCTTGGCTGATTTTTTCTGTTTAAATTTAAATTTTTTTTTTTTTGCAGTGTGTCAAGGACTCCGAGCGCATTTTGCTCATCGACCTGAAAGGCAACATCATGAACAGCTCGACCAATCCGACCATTGAGACGCTGGAGATGTACATCAACCAGAATCCCAGCTACAACCCGCTGATTGACGACGCGCGACTTGGTCATTTGTCTTTAAACATCAACAAATTTGTTTTCCGTTCGTTCATTGGAATCATAACAAAACAAAAAAAACCCTCAATTTTTTTGTCCCCGAATTTGGGCTTCTTCAATTTTTTTTTATTTAATTCGTTTACAGAGGCGGCCACGCAGCGTGTGGTGGACCCGGCACAGCAGAAAAAGATTGACTTAATGCGAATGGACGTGCGCAAAGCCATCGAAACGTCACTACAGAAAAGGTTTTTTTAATTTTTGCAATTTATACCGCGCTTTTTTTTAACGGATTTTAACCTTTTGGTATTTCTTTGTATTTACAAAAGATTTTCAAACAAAAAAAAAACAATTTTTTTTTACTATTTTAATTCGTTATTCACTCAAATTTACAGATGCAAGACAGCAAACATGAATTTTTCGATGAAGCGCTACAAGGACTTGGGCCTTGACATTGAGCGTGTGCTGTTCGCCACCCACCAGGACGTGAATGTGAAGTATCGCAAATGGTTCAAGAACTTCATGACGGTGGTGAACGACGAGAAGAATGTAAGTGAAACAAAATTTTTTTTTTTGGTCAAAACTGGAATTTCCAATAACAAAAAAATTATTGTTGGCGAACCCAAAATTTCTTTAAATTTTTTTTAGGCCTACTTCAAAGAGGTGATGCGCGACAAAGTGTCCGTGAAGCGGCTGATCACACTGAACGAGGAGCAAATGCAGGTGATCATGCCAGTTGCGGTGTTGGCAGCCGCCGACTCGACTTCATCAGGTTCTTTTTTGCCCTATTCCAATTTGGAATCCAGAATGTGATTTTTTTTTAATTTGAAAACACGGAACGGTACTATATTTGCAAGAATTTCAATCAATTGAAAATTCAGTTCCTTTTTATTCCTTTAAAATTTGAGCATTTTTTACAAAAAAAAATTTATAAAATCAAACACTTTTCAGACGCCAACGTTATTTCGGCTGCTTCGTCTTCTGCATTGGTTCGTCCAGTCCCTGTCAACAAAAGGCCGGCTGTCCATGGAAAGGTTTCAAAAATTTTACAAATTTGTACTACAACTTTTTTTTTGCTAATAAAACAAAAAAAAAAACATTTTTTTTTTATTTTTAAGTCGGCGGTAGACGAAATTTTGGGCGAGAGCAAAAGCGACACGACCCTCCTGCACACGACGCATTTGTTTGACGCCAACTGCGAAATCTGCAAGAAGGAGCAGGCCAAAAAGCAAGCAATGCGCAAACGTGCCGAGGAGCGCGAGTCCATGCTGGACGCGCAGGTCGTTTGAACCGGGTGGGGAATGGGTTGTTTAATTACTGTTTCAGGTCAAGCTTCAACAACTGCAACAGGGCAAACCCTTCTTCCCCAACATGGACCCGGCCATCGTGTCGGCGATGATGGACACCAACATGCCGCCGGCAGGTGTTGGTGGTGACCCTCCGTCGCGCCATCTGCGCACAGCTGCCAGTGGTGAGTTGTTTTGTTTTATAATTGGTCCATTTTTGAATAATAAAAAGACAAAAGTTAGTAAATGTGCGCTACTTTTAGCTTTTGACGCACCTTTGTCCAGCCTGGACCCGGCCATCCGAGCGGCGATGATGGACACCAACATGCCCATGTCGGCATGTGGCACCGCAATGCTGCCCCCGTCGCGCCATCACCGCACGGCTTCCAGAGGTAGGTTGTAAAGAAAAAATTTTTTGTACTGTGTAAACTGCTCATTTTCAAATTAAAAAAAAACAGAGTTGTTTACGTAATTCAAATGATTGAATTTTTGAGTTTTTTTTTAGATTTTGACCCGCCTCTGTCGTCTGCGGCCGGAGGTGCCACCACACCGTGCTATGACCCCGAGCATGACCCGTTGGGACTGAACACTGTGCAGGTTGGTGAACGAGTCGAATTTGTTGTAAATAAGTTTTGAGTTTTCGAGTATGATTTTTGATTGAAATGCGCAATGTCTGGTGTTGTTTTTCTTCATTTTTTTTTTGCCATATCAGATCCCGTTTCCCACAAAGGTTGGCGATCCGTTGATGGAAGAGGATGGCGATGGTGTTGTTGAACAACCGCATCGGCCGGACATTGATGATGATGATGGCGCATTCGGGTTTGGTGCCGGAGGTGCTTTCGATGACGACGACTTTGGTGGCGACACGTTCAACAACAATGATGCCAATGTTGGGAGAGGGAGTAAGTTTTGTGCAGCATTTTTTTTTGTTTGTTATTCTTGTTGAAATTAGAGCAATAAATTGAGCTTTTTTAATAATAATAATAAAAAAATGGCTTCTTGATTTGAAAAGGAAAAATTCAAGGCAACTTTTAGGGAAGCTAAGAAATTAGGGGGGGGGGGGCACTTTTAATTGAAATAAAATTTTGGCTGAGAAACTATTTTCAGCGTTTATTCATTCATTCAGATGTGCTCCAGCGGCGAGCATTTCCGCCCAGACGTGCCAGTCCAACTCCGGCATTTTCCAATTGTGGCTTTGATGGAGGTGATGACAACAGAAACATGGGCCGCCCATTTCAACAAGCGGTAAGAAAATTTTTTTTTCTGAAATTTTGTGTAAAAAATGAAGTTTGACAGATTACAAATATTAATCCCGATCAGCAAAGCAATGTTTGTTAATACAAACAATGCTTTTGGCATTTGTTTCGCCTTTAATTGATTTTAAATTTTTTTGACATTATTTTTGAATTCTCAGATGCCCTCTGGCGACGCCTTCCGGTCCAGGCCGGTGTCCCGCAACAGTCAACCGCGCTTTGGCACCAACGACGACGAGCCAAGACAGAAGCATCAGCAGCAGCAACGTAATGAACGCAACGAGGTAAACGCGTTATATTTTTGTTTAGAGATGGCATGTTATGGCGATCGGGCACAAAAAATAGAAATATTTAATTTTTAAAAAAAACATTTTTTTAGCATCAACAACAACGGGCATCGCCACCGGCACGCTTCTCATCAAACGCAAATTTGCAGCCGTTGGGAAGTGTGCGACGCTTTCCACGCTTTGAGAAGACAACTGAGGTGGCGAACACGGAGCAGCACCATCAGCAACAGCAGGAGAACTCCGTGGTGAGTTGGAAGTGTCAAATAATTTCATTTTTGGATATTAACCCCCACTCCGTTCACAGTTTGGTGCCGAGCCGACGACGTCGTTTGGCTCTGGCGGCGAACAACCGTTGCAGCCGCGTCACTTGTCGCCTGCCGCTTTTGGGCGTTCCCAACGCGTTGCACTGCAACAGGCTGCCGAATGTACACCGCACGTAAGAATTTTTTGCTCTTTTTTTAATTATTATTTTTGTAAAATTTTATCAAAATGAATTTATAGTATTTGTTTTTTTCAGCGTACGCTTTACAACGAAAGTTGGAAGCAACGTGGGCAGCATCAGCAGCCGCATCTTCTGCAGGACATTGGCGCCAGTTCCAGCAATGTGTTGCGTGCTGATCCGCCGACAGAAATCAATGAAACGCCTCCCTTTTTTGTTGACGAAGCAGCGTCCGATCCGTGGAAAACGTAAATATACTAATAGTAAAAAAATGCCTTTGCGCATACTTTGAGAACAAAAAAAACTTGATTCATGAAACATATATAAAGAATTTTTTTAAATAAATTTTACTACCCACACCATTTTGTATGTATAGTATTTTTTGTTTCTCTGTTCAAGTATGTCGCTGGTGGTGTGGCGTGGGCTGTTCGTGTGGAACAGACAGACCTTCTTCAACTGCACCTGCACGGCGGTCAGCGGTGGGCGCGCGGTGTTCAAGGCTGGACGCGAGATGGTTGGCGACGGCGGCGGCGGTGGTGGTGATGCTGGACGAATTCATCTTATTGGACGGTCGGAGTCGCGCGGCGTGTGGGAGTACGTGCTGCAGTTGAGGGACAGTTGGAACAAACAGGTGTGCCTGATGGTCATCAACAGACCGGAAGGTGGGTTTTTTGTTTTTTTGATAAAAAAAATTGATGATTTGTGTTTTTTTTTGCCAAAAATTGAGCGGAACCGAAAAACCATTGATTAAACGCGGCGTCTCGTCGTCCACAGAAAAAAATGTCAAATTATGAACCATTTAAAGCAAATATTCAAATCTTTGTTTTCCATTGATGAAAATTTTATTTGGTTTTCCATCAGCAGATGAACATGATTTTGTCACCTACATGAACTGCTTTGAGCGCTACAATCAGGGCACTCAGGTTGGCGTGCTGGACTTTTCCGACCACCCGACCATCAAGGACGGCTACGTGTTCACGCTGAGCGCAGGCGAGGCATTGCCAGGTGGGCAGAAATTTTTGAATATTTTGTCCAACATTACGTACTATATACAATTTGGTTTTCACTTTTATTCACCGTGAAAAAGTGTAAATTTTTCTGTCACACAAACCTTATGAATAAGTTCAGGCAATTTATAGATGAACTTCTTTTTTGTTACATTTATAATTTTGGTTTTTATTTAGGTGTGTTGTTGTATTGTTTTTTTTTTCAGCTGTACTGTTGCCGCTGGACGGCGTGGGTTTGCCGGAATGGGCAAAGCACAATGGATCAATTGTCCTCATGCTCATCCGCCGAATGGACCACGAGGACAAGCAGTGGAAGCGGCGCATGGGCTGTGACGTGAGCTGGCGACGTGTTGGAACAGATGCTGTAGAACAACAACAACAACAGCAACCACCGTTGAACATCCCGTTGACCCCGTTTGCCAGCGGCGCTGCCGATGATCGGATGGTGCGCGTACTCAGCGATCCCAGGTTGGACCAGGAACTTACCACCCGGATGGGCTCCCGTCTGTACCGCTACTCGCGCCTCTTCAAATGCATGCCACTGATTTTCCACCAAATCATTGCTGGCCTAAACACAAGCAATGAAAATGATGAGGATGAGAGAGTGGGCGGGGACTAGGTAGGAGG
>MEIZ01000152.1:68493-86753 GCA_001723225.1 Globodera ellingtonae | reverse complement strand
GCAGTAAAAAAACAACGGATGCCACGGATATCCGCGGATATTAAGGTCATATCCGTCATCCGTCCGTATCCGTGATGATCCGAAAACCCATATCCGTTATCCGTCCGTATCCGGATATATCCGAAAAACCATATCCGTTATCCGTCCGTATCCGGATATATCCGCGGATATCCGGATATCCGGATATCCGTGAGCACGCCTGCTAAAAAGTGCCAAAAATGGACTAAAATGGCCAAAACTTTTGTGCTAAAATTCATAAATTATGGGCTAAAAATGCCTAAAAAAATGGACTAAAATGCCCAAAACGTTTGTGCTAAAAATTCATAAATTATGAGCTAAAAATGCATTAAAAAAGTGCCAAAATATGGACTAAAAAATGTGCTAAAACTGATCAAATCCAGTCAATTTTTATGCGCTCCTGTTTTGAAAAATTTTACAAAAATAAAAGAATATTAAAAAGAATTTTTTCTTGCAATAAATCGGTATTTAGGAGAGCATTTTTGGTCAACGAATATACCCAAGTCATTTTTAGGGTCACATTTTATTCGTAAAAATTTTTCTATTATTATTTTTAGGAATATATTTTTGGTTTTTATTGCAAAGCTTTTTTTTTAAATATTTAAATTAATTTTTTTTTTGGTATTTTTCATTTTTCTACAGGGCTCTTGGCATTCCGTTGATCGACGACAACATTAAACGGCACAAAGTGCCAATGTATTTTGCCATCATCAACTTCTTCAAAATCATGGGCCCCACTTGTGGATTTCTGTGAATAATTTTAAATTTATTTAAATTTAATTTTAATTTTTCAGAATTGCTGCTGCTGTCAACAAACTTTATTACACATTTCCGGGTTCCATTTATTTTTAAACATTTATTTTTATTTGTCAAAAACCCTTATATGTAATTAGTATATTGTTTTCAAATTTTAGGAAAATCTAAAAATTTTCAAAATTTTTTTTTTGCATTTAAAAAAATTGTTTTGTTTTTTTGCAAATTTTATATTATTGTCTTTTTTGTTGCTTTTTATTTAATCAATGCAAATTAATATTTTTAAACATTCTATTTTTATTTGACAAAAATTCTTATAATTGGTACATTGTTTTCAAATTTTAAGAAAATCTAAAAATTTTGAATTTTTTTTGCATTTAAAAAAAAGAGGACAATAAAAATCTTTTGCAAAATTTATATTATTGTTTTTTTTTTGCTATTTAATTCATGCAAATTAAAAATTAATTATTAAATTTTAGCCCCCGCCCCCAGGGGTTTAACGCCGCAGGACCCGACTTGGATAGGCGCCTGGTGGATCGGCTTTTTGTTCATCGGCTTCATGCAAATTGGCCCTTCCCTCGCGCTGTTTTTCTTCCCGGAATCGTCAAAAAAAAAGTAAAAAACATTATTATAATTTAAATAGTTTTTTTAATGAATAAATTTGATCAAAAAAACTCAGAAAATGCCAACAAAAATCGCTTGAGGCAAACGGCGGCGGTGGCACAGCAAATGGTCACAGTCAGTTGTATTTAATTTATTATATAATAAGTTTTAAATTTAAATTTTAAAAATTGCCAAAAAAATTTAGATTTAAAAATTGGCGGAATGCCAACGGCGACGGTTGTGCCGTCGCGGAAAGAGAGGACAAAATTGACACTGTACGATCGTCATGTGCGGGCCGAAAGCTGCACAACGGAGCCCGGACTTTTTGGTGGGTAATTTAACATTTTTTTTTATTTAAAAATAATTTTAAATAATTATTTTTAATTTTATTAATGCTATTTCATTGTCTGTCACCATTTAAATTGAACTTTTTTAGCCTTTTTACGCTCCTACAGTGCCGTTTTGTCGTCAAAAGTTTATGTTGGCGCGTCCATTGCTCGCGTGTTGGACATTTTTGCGTTTAAAGGATATTTTGTAGGGAAAAACAAAATTAAAATAAAAAACATTTTAAAAGAAAAAAGTTTTTGAGAAACTAAAAAAACAATAAAAAAAATACTAATTTTTGTTTTGATAAAAGATTGTCATAAAAAAGACTTTTTTGAATAAAAAAAAACATTTTAAAAGAATTTGAGAAACCAAAAAACAAATCAAATAGATGTAAATTTGATTTATAAAAACTCAAAAATTGCCATAAAAAAGGATTTTTTTGGTGAGAAAAGAAATTTCTGTTTTTTTATGAATTTTCAATAATAATGTATTTACATTTTTTAAACAAAAATTTAAATATTCATTTTGCCCCCAAGGTTTTTTTGCCCAAATTTTTGGAGAATCATTACGGTATTCCGCAGTACCGTGTCCACCTTTTCATTGCCGCGTTTGGCGTGCTCGGCTTCGCTTTGGGCACCGCAAGCGGCGGACTGATAATGCGGTGGAAAATAATTTGAATAAATAAAAATAAAATATGTAAAAATTAAAAATCCGCAAAAGCGGAAGAAATTTTGAAAATGTTTAAATTTGTTTTTAATCTACTTTAAACGGGGTTTTTTGTATGGAAATTGGTCCAAATGTTTTAAAAAATTTATTGAAATACGTCGCGAAGGAATGGAATGGAATTTAGTTTATTATTATTATTATTATCTTAATTTTTTTAAATTTTGATTTATTCTGTTTAACTGTTGAAAGAAAAGAATCTATATATAAAATGTGTTAAAAGAATTAAAATTGTGCTTTTTTTCAAAAATGTTAGTTTTTTTCACAGAAAATTGCGTCTGAATGGACGGCGGGCGGCCTATTATGTGCTGATCGCCTCCTCCCTGAACACGGGGCTGTTCATGGCCAAGGCCATGCTCGGCTGCCATTCCGTGGTGAACAGGTGTGTAAAAAGGAAATTAAATGCTACATTAAAACAATTTTTAAAAACAAAACAAAAAATGAATTAATAATAATAATTAAAAAATTCTTAATTTTTTTTGGTTGTAAAATGCATTTTCAAAATCAATAATTTAATTCCGACGTCGGAGTTTTCGGGGGTGGGATTGTCGGGGTTGGGGTTTTTCGGGGTTAGAAGTGTCGGGGTGTTGGGCTTAGAAGTGTCGGAGTCGGGAGGGGGGAGAAGTGTCGGGGTTTTTCGGGGTTAGAAGTAGTGTTCGGCACGGTAAAATTTACCGCGGTAAAAACCGGTAAAAATCGGTAAAAATTGACGGTAAATTTACCGGTTTACCGTTACCGGTCGCATTTCAGTCCCAACCGGTAAAAACCGGTAACGGTAAAAATCGGTAAATTTACCGATTTACCGTTACCGGTCCAAGTCATTTACCGCGGTAAATTACCGGTTTCCGGTAAAAATTTTAAAACTAATATTGATGCTTATTTTTGAATTTTAAAGAAATTTTGGGTCAAGTCTGACTCAAAACTAATATTGATGCTTATTTTTGAATTTTAAAGAAATTTTGGGTCAAGTCTGACTCAAATATAGTCCAAAATCGCAATTTTTTGCCCATTTTCTAAACAAAAATCTTAAAAATTCTAAAAATCCCCCCTCCACCCCACACGAAATCTAAGGCGGATAGGGCTAGGAAACTGTCTCGGGGTAGACCACAAAAAAATTTGTCCTTATTCTCCGTCCTATTTTTCGGAGTTTGTGAAGATTTTCATAATATTTTGATTCAATATTCAAAATGAGAAAATTTCGAAGCAAATTGGGCCAATTTTTATTACAAATTGGGAGTCAAAATTCCAAAAAAAAAATTTTGGCGGCGCCTATCGGCACCGCCGACCCCCTCCCCCACAGTAAAGCAGAATTCTCAAAAACAACTTGCATTTTTGAAAATCTAAAAAAAAATCGGCAAAATTTTTGAAATGTTTGTGCAATTTTCTTTAAAAAAATATAAAAAAATTTCCAAACGGTGTGGAGAAAATATTCTTTTGGAAAAATTCAAAAATGRAATAATACCCAAAAAAAACACCCCCCAAAATCCAACTTGTTTTTGAAAATTAAGAAAAACGAAAAATGCACCCCTAAAAATTATTATCGGAATATGTAGAAGAAAAATCGAGAAATGGTTGCATAGACAAATTTGTGCAAGTTATCGGGAAAGATTTGTTGTGAGGTTGTTTAATGAAAAAAGGACTTTAATTTCAGTTTTTGAAAATTTACCGGTTTACCGAGATTTACCGGCATTTTTTGGTCGGTAAAAACCGGTAACGGTAAAAACCGGTAAATTTACCGATTTACCGTTACCGGTCGTTTTGGGCCACGAGCGGTAAAGAACCGGTAACGGTAATTACCGGTTTTACCGTTACCGTTACCGGAAAATGCCATTTGCCGAACACTAGTTAGAAGTGTCGGGGTCGGGGTTAAAAGTGTCCGGGGTTTGAAATGTCGGGGTTTTTCGGGGTTAGAAATGTCGAGGTTTTTCGGGGTTAGAAGTGTCGGGGTGTCGGGGTTAGAAGTGTCGTGGTCGGGGTTAAGTCGTCGGGGTCGGGGTTTGAAATGTCGGGGTTTTTCGGGGTTAGAAGTGTCGGAGGCGGGGTTAGATCGTCGGGGTCGGGCCGAAAAATGGCCTAACCTTGCGGGGTCGGGGGGACGGGATTTCAACCCTAATTAATTTGTCTCAAAAGTGTCGGCCGTGTTGGGATTGCCAACGGCTTCAATTTCACGCGTGAATGCAACATTGCGTGCGGTTGCGACGACGACACGGCCAAGCTGTACCCGGTGTGCGACACGGCTGGCAACGCGTACTATTCACCGTGCCACGCGGGATGCCGGCACGTGGAAGCGTACGGAGAGGACAAATTGGTCAATTTTTATTTCAAATAAATTTATTTTTAGTAATTTTTAATGTTTTTAACATTTTAATGAATTGGAAGTGTAAATTTTTAACCTATTTTTTGAAAAAAAAGAAGTTTAAAAGTCGGAAAAAGTGTTTCGTGGGGATTTGGGGGCGTAGAACCCGAATATGACCTATATTTCGACCGATTAGAACACCCGAAAAAATTTGAATTAAATGTGTAATTAATTAATTGCCGTTTTAAATAAGTTTTTTAATTTATAGTGAATTTTAGGAATAATTTTGAATTAAATATGTAATTATTATTTTTAATTTTTTTATTTATAGCGATTTTCCGAATAATTTGAATTAAATGTACCCTAATTAATTAGCTATTTAAATGTATTATAATTTTTATCGATTTTCCGAAATTTGAATTAAACATGTTATTAATTAAATTAGCTATTTAAATTTAATTTTTTATATAAAATAGCGATTTTCTGAATAAATTGAATTAGAATGTCGAATTAATTAGCTATTTAAATTTAATGTTTATATAAATTTATAGCACCTAATAAATGAATTAAATATATAAATAATTAATTAGTTATTTAAATTTAATGTTTAATATAAATTTATAGCAATTTCCTGAATAAATTGAATTAGAATGTCGAATTAATTAGCTATTTAAATTAATGTTTATAGCGATTTTCTGAATAAATTGAATTAGAATGTCGAATTAATTAGCTATTTAAATTAATGTTTATAGCGATTTTCTGAATAATTTGAATTAAACATGTAATTAATTAATTAGCTATTTAAATGTTTAATATAAATTTATAGCAATTTTCTGAATGCGAATGCGTGTCGGGGGGCGCGGGTTCGGTGAGCAAAGAATTGTGTCGGGACGAATGCGTGTCCATGCGAAATGCCTTTTTTGTGCTCGTTTTCGTCGGCGCGTTTATCGGTGGCACTGCGGTGGTGCCGGGAATGCTGCTTTTGCTCAGGCAAATTAAATAAAAATTGTTTAAAAACAAATTTAAAAATTTAAATTTTTGGAAAATTTAAATAATTACCGTATTTCCTCTATTAGTAACCCATGGGTTACAATTGTTCAAACCCCCCTCGAGGGGGGGGGGATTACAATTAGAAGGGGGTTTCAAATAGGGGATGGGTTACTAATAGAGGAAATACGGTACACCCATAGGTAATATTATTTAAAAAAACTTTAAAATTTTAAATACACCCATAGGTAATATTATAGGTATACTAAATGGAAAATCTTTAGAAATTTACAAAAATTTATAAAAATCGATAATGTTTTTAAATTAAATTATGGAAAAATGTAATTTTGTTTTTATTATTTTGGAAAAAATTTTTGATAAAAAAACAACAATAACAAATTAATGTTTTGTAAATAATGCAAGCGTAGGATTGGATTATCAGATCAAAATATAAATTAATTCAGATCAGTGCCACCGCAGTCGCGCAGTCCCGCGTTGGGTCTCCAGGGCCTTTTGGTCAGCGGAATTGGTTAAAATTTTTTGAAAATTTAGAAACAAATTTAAAAAAATAGGCACATTACCGTCCCCCGTGATTTGGGGTTGGCTGGTTGACAGTGCATGTCTGGTGTGGGACAACGACTGCGAGAAGGGATCGTGCCAAGTAAAAATATTTTATATATATATATTTAAATTAAAATTAATATTTTTATATTCTTAAATTCCTCTGGAATTCCTTTTTTGTTTCTTTTAATTTTCTTCGCATTTTATATTTAAATAAATAAATTGTAATTAATGAATGAAAGTTTTTAACGTATTTAACTACTACTAACTAACTATGTGTATGTATAAGCTTAAAATAAAATTTAAACAATTTAAATGCTTTTTTGTGCATCATTTTATAATTATATTTTATTTATTGTAGGGTTGAGCCCCGTCCCCGAACCCCGACTTTTTTTTAGTCGGGGTTTTCGTCCCCGACCCCGACTTTTTTGAATTTTTCGGGGTTTTTGCTGGGAAAAACCCCGAACCCCGACTTTTTTGGTCGAGGACGAAAAGCCCGTCCCCGACTTTTTCCGCCCCCGAGGGGTCGGGGCTCAACCCTAATTTATTGTATAATAATTATAAAACATTCAAAAAAAAATTCACAGTTTTACGACCCACGGCTGTTACGTTTGTACATGCATTGGCTGTACATTGTCATCCGTGGGCTGTCCCTAATTGCCGACATTTACGTGTGCATTTATGCCAAAGGATTGAATTTGCAGGTAAATTAATTAAAAAGAATTCTTTCGCTTTTTAAATATTTAGTAATTTTTATTGATTTAAATGAATACTTTATGCTTTGATTACGATTTAATTAAAATTAATTTAAAAATAAAAAAAATTCACTTATTGTAAAAAAGATATAATTTAAGGAAGATGTGCAGGAGGAGGACACTGGCAGCAATTCGAATACAACAACAGCAAAGTCGACAAACATTTCGTTAGAAAACATTCGGCCCCCCCGGGGGTTGGCCCCAAGGATTTAAATTGTGCCTTTTTTATTATTTTAATTCTCACACTTTGTTTAATTTTTACGCTTTATTTAAACCAAAACAAACAAAAATAATAGAAAATAAATGAATATTTTAAAAAATTAATTTTATTGTTGTGCAAAAATCCATAAAAATTCATAAAAGCTCCTCAATTGGGATACTGATAAAAAAAATCAAGTTAATCAGCAGACCGCCTCCTTCATCGAGACACCAGAAATCCCATACACTAAAAATTGGGTAATTTTGGAAAAAAACGCCTGAGGGCATGGATAAAATAGGTGTATGTCAGATAGCCCACAAAACACGAACAAATCAAAAACTATCTACCTAAATTTTGGAAATAAAATTTACAAAAAAAACTGTTTACAGTCTTTCAGACTGTTTCCCACAACAGAGAATGTTCAATGAACATTCTTTGCGTGATTAGAGGAAGTCGGTCATCACTCCATTCATTAATTCGGTCTGCGGTAATTTGCGAAATTAACTAACCCTTGCCCTTGGGGGAAGGCTATATGAGATGACACACATTCAACGACAGCACTGCTTGTGAAATGGCAGCCCTCACCCCCACTCATTTTTTGTGCACAAATGCTAACGTGCTGGGTCGTTTCGTAAAAAAGGCAAGCAATGGGCGTTTCGTAAAAAAGGCAAATGGGGCGCTTTTTAAAAGTTTTTTTTGTTATAACTTCTTTCAAAGCTAACCAAATCAAGCAATTTTAGTATTATTCGAAAGCGTGCAATGGGTCGAAGCTTAAAAGGCAAAATCTAAGCGATTGGACAATGCTCAAAAAAGTTAAGGCCAGAAAACGCTTTTTTGGCGACAGTTGGCCTTTAATGTTTGGCCAATCGCTTAGCTTTTACGTTTAAAAGCTTCTACCCATTGCATGCTTTCGAATGATATCAAAAATTGCTTGATTTGGTTAGCTTTGAAAGAAGTTATAACAAAAAAACTTTTTAAAAGCGCCCCATTTGCCTTTTTTACGAAACGACCTAGCACCAAATGCTAACATCTATCGCTATAAATCCCAGGACTTTTTGGCAAGGGCGCCAAAGATCAAAAAAGAAGTCCTTGACTGGAGGTGGTCACTGCCGGAATTTATATATTAAATTTTACATAATGATAGTAATATAAATTCCGCTTAATTTTTTGTTGTATATTTTTTTGTTCAGTGATTGTGGTTTTAGGGCTAGGTTTCTTGTGCGGGGTCGAGTCCTCGACTGCTGGTTTTTGTTCGGGAAATGGATTTAATAAATCCCGACGTACATACTTAACCACCCCATAATCCTGGCAAATTTTCATTACAAATTTCGTCAAAATCTTCAAAAATTTTATCTACGGCACCGCAAGGTTCTAACATTTTCTCAATATCCCCTTGCAATTCGTTCCCGGCTTAACTCGATTCGCTTGCATCCTGGCGTCATTTTGCAGTACAAAATTAACTTAAATGTTTATTAATAGGGATGGATTTATATGCTCCAAAAATGCCGAAATAAGCACCGGAAAATGCCGAAATATGCACCGAAAAATGGCACTTTTACTGCACTAAATTGCTTACTACTTAATTTTTTCTCCTTTTAACGTATAAATAAGTAGATTTAAAGCCTTTTCGCCGCGTATTATTTGGTATTTTTGGGAAGTTGAACAAATTTGAAAAAAGTTCCGAAATTTTAACCGCTAGGCCATTTGGCTATCTCAGCGCCAGCAAGCCATTTCAGCGCCGACATTTTTTATATTTATTTTTTTACGCAAAAGTTCAATTTTTTAGGCCTTCTTTTTAAAAATGACTAAAAGTCCATAGTTAAAGATGAATTATTTTTCAAAAACAGCCAGAAACCAATGATTTTGGGGTGCATTTTTTCAAATTTTTGGTCAAAAATGCCAAAATATGCTCAAAATATGTCAAATATGCCAAAATATGCTTTTTCCCCAAAAACCCCAAAATATGCTAAAATATGCAATTTCAACCTTGTCTAAAAAAGCTCAAACCAACGCGAAAAGGCTATTTTTGGGCCGTATTCTTCAGAACATATTTATAAGCACTAAAACATAAAAAACATAAAAATCCCATCCCTATTTATTAACTTTGAAATTTTTTTCACGTTTATTCTCTTTTTTTCTCGCCCTTACGACCTCCAGCGCTAAATTTTACGTATCGGGTCTTTAAGTCTGAAAAAACGATATCGGACCATTTCATTCCAGTCAATTGATAAAGCAAATCTGCTCTCTCATCGGGACATTTCTCCCCTCAAAAGGGAGAAATAGCACGCTATATTCAACCTCACTAGGGTTTACACATCAGTCGGGTTCCCTGAAATACAATTGCTCAGGAAGGTCTAAGCTCAGGAGTAAGAGTCACGACAGTTAATGTTTCACATATTTTTAAAATAAAATTCTGCTGTAAAAATCTGATCAACACCGTTTGCGTTGAATGGTTAACTTGGGAGCTCCGGCTTCAGCTTAGAAATGGAATTAAAAGCTAAAGATGGAGAGCAGATGAACGTAGAGGAAAAATAAATAAGGATTAAAAATAACATTTAGTCAATGGGAGGTACAGTTACGCCGGAACATTGCTCACCATGGACGGTGCTGCTTCTGTTTGGGTCAACATGTTTGACTGGAAATGTTTTGCTTGACCGGTGCACCGGATTCATTGTCGCGCCCGATGTAATTCTGACTGCAGCGCATTGTATTTTTATGAACTACACCGAGCTAGCAACAAGGTGCAAATACCCGGAGAAAATGCAAGCTGAGTTTGGAAACACCTGGTAAGTTACAAAAAAAAGCAACAAGGTCAGGGTCAGAATTATGGGCACACAGAGTGCTGCTAACTGACCAGTCGCTTGGACAGAAAAAATGTAAAAATTATATAAAATTTGATTAAATTAAAAAGTTCCCCGGTCCGGGCAACTGTCACTCAATTTTTTGATGCTCCGATGCGGACTTTAAAAATTTTGTGATCCAATCCCTGCCCATCCCCGTTTACAGGCTACGACACACTACGAGCCAATTATCCATTTATATTGGATACTCTGATCTTACCACCACCAAAGTTTACAAAAATGCAAAGGTCTTGACTGGAGAAGACATCCAAAATATAATCCTCCCGAGCGAATTTAACACTGAACAATTGAATGCTAATAAGGCTTTAAACCATGACTATGCAGTGATAAAGGTAAGGATTTTTTTGATCCGATCATTTGAAGTTTCGATTTCCAAATGTTATCACCCGAATCCCGATTTTGTTCTTTTTGCTTTGATTTATAACACAGCGTTTCAAAAAAGAGATGTGCTGCAAGAGAAAAATACTACATTTCGATGCGAAAATGTTTTGTAAAGGCTACAAATCCGGCGATAGAAAACGAAACAACAAATGATTTAATACTAATTTTTTTTTTGAATTTTTACGTTTTTTCAAAAGTTAGATTCATAATCTTAAATAGGGTTGAGCGGGACCGGGACTTTTGGGAAAAACCGGGCCGGGACTAAATTATTCCCGGTCAAAAAACCGGGACTACTGGGCAAAAAAACGTTTTGGAAAAAACCGGGACCATTTACATATACTTGAGCTTGAAAAAAACCGGGACTAAATCAGTCCCAGAAAAGAATTTCAGTATTGGTCCCGGTCCCGCTCAACCCTAGTCTTAAAGCGCGCGGACCATTGAGACAGAAATTTCAGTACTACTTATTTGCCAAGGTACACAACAGTGAAACGCTGTGTGTTAACTCAATATGCTAAAAAGGCAAACCATTTGCTGAAAAGTTCACATTTTATGTGCGAACCCCCAAAATATTTGAAATATGTAACTAAGGGCACGTGTATAGAATATGTAGATGTTGTTTTTTTGTCAAAATTTTTATCAAATTAAATATATTACAATAACACGAGAACGACTTAAGATTCACAGGAATAGCGACAATCCGATGCAATTTGACTCCAAACATTATACAAGCAATCTGGATCACCAACCTCTTGGCCCTACGTTGCCCATATTTGGATTAATTTGGTCCAATACCAAATTTTTGAAAATTTATTTCCACATAAAAGGAGGTTTCAGAATTCATGACAAACCAATTAAAATGGGGCGAATGATCCATTCGATGTCTTTAGCCGTTTGGAAGAATAACATCGAATTTTGAAATTTTAACCAAATGTTCGAAATGGGATTCGTGGTCGATATTGATTTAAACAGGGACCAGATTCGGAATCTGCCTCTCTTGAAAGATTAAAACACTATAAAATTATTGATAAAAATTTTGAAAAATACTCAACCCCTATTCTGTACAAATGCCAAATAAAGTTCTTAAAAAACGATCGCTCTTTTCAGAGCAAAGGGCATTCTGGAAACCCATATTTCGAGATTTTTTGTCCATATAATTCGCGACCCTATTTATGAATTGGGTTTGCGGGTTTTATGTAGGTTCCAAATGCGGTTTTTATGATGCTCCGAGCCAAAATCATGGTTTTTTGGCTGTTTTTGAAAAATAATTCATCTTTTCAACGATAACTTTTAGTCATTTTCGGAAAGGGACGTGGAGTGTGACACATTCGCCATTTGTCGCGTTCATCTGATGGGTCGGTGGTCGTCCAGTTTTGAAGAAAAAAATATTGTTTTTTGCAAAAAAAAAAAACAATTTTTTTGTTTGCAGAGGCCTGTCTTCGCTGTCAGTCCGAAGCAAAGGCACAAGAGTGCGTGGTCATTTGGGGCGAGTGCAACCACTGTTTTCACCTCTGTAGGCAATATATTTATATATAAAATCAAAATTTAACAATGATTTTGGCACTTCCNCCCCCCCCCCCCTCAACAAAAAAAATCAAAAACATTTTTCAATAATATTCTCTCTCAGTTTGTGCGTCGGAATTTTATTTTCCAATTTTAGGCGGATGTGCTAACTGCCCGGAATTGAGATTTTTGAAAAATGAATTTTATGGCTCAGATTTTTGAAAAATCCCGGATCAGGATTTGCCCGGATAAAATCCTGCTTTTTCATGATACCCGATCTTGTTAAATCGACGAAAATTTCTTGCCCGCTCTGCCAAGCCGACTGGGCTGCTCAGCGAGTTGGCAAATGAAGAGGTAGCAGACCTTTTTTTATTTCGACATTAAAATGTTTTTTGTACATTTAAATCTATCTTACTTCAAATAAAAACAATGTAAAAAATTTTGTGGGTAGGATGACATTTCATACACGCGACACTTCATACACTAAGCAAAAAAACGACACTTCATACATGAACCCAAAATACGACACTTCATACACGCGACATTTCATACACTAAGCAAAAAAACGACACTTCATACATAAACCCAAAATTCGACATCTCATACACGCGCTCCGGATCCATCCAAATGCTTTCACTTCTAACTCACAATGGCGAGATGCACTAAATATTGAACGTAAACAAAAAAAATTTGCAAAAAATGTATTCAGACGAAAAATACAAGCCATTTCAACAAGAATAAATATTTTGTGTTTTGATAAAAATATGATTACTGTTTGTAAACTGAACCCTAGCCGGCCTAATAGGGTTAGGAAACCCGACTTGAAACCGGACGGGCTTTTTATTATATTAAATATCATATTTTTGCTTAGTGTATGAAATGTCGCGTGTATGAAGTGTCGTATTTTAGGTTCATGTATGAAGTGTCGTTTTTTGCTTAGTGTATGAAGTGTCGCATGTATGAAATGTCGGCGCCCCATTTTGTGGGTTTGTTCTGTTTTATGGCAAAAAGTTTAATGTTCCAATATTTATTATTTGATGTGTTCGCAATTTTAATTTTTTTTTTTCGTGTCATTTTTATAGCAATTTTCGATTTGCGTGCCATTGTCTGAAGGTACTAATACTTTTTTTTTGACATTTATGATTACAAATTCAAATGGCATAAAAATTTTAGAAATTTTGCCGCCCAGCTGCTGAACGTGTAGCAGTAGATTCCGTTTCCGTTCGCTTGACAGAATTGGTCGGTGTGCACAACAAAAGAGAACTCGGAGGCACCGCAGACCATACAAATTTGTGAAAAAAAGTTTTTTTTTGATGAAAAAAAACTTATAATTTTTTTGAATTTGGACACCTACGCAGTGACAACAACACCAATTTTTTTTTGTTTTTTTTTAATTCGAAAGAACGGTGCTTCCGGTGTTTTGGAGCTCGTAATTTGATTATGGCTTTCATTTCGAACCCCCGAATTCAAACAATTTTCAGAAAAAGCAAAATGAATCGTCTCATCACTGGATTAGCAGTCGGCGAGGCTATCGGTTGGGGATTGATGTGGTGGATCCACCGCCGCCGCCGCAAGCCACCACCGCCCGCAAACGACAACGGCAATAACAACAACAACAACGGGGGCGCTGTCGGCGGCGGAGGTGCCGTGCAAGACGACTTTGACCCGTTTGAGCCACACAGGCAAGCAAACGACGACAGAAACGCGGCTTAGAGGAGGGGAACGAATCGGAGTTCCAGGATGGCTTTGATTTAAGGTTAGAGTTAATTCAAATTAAATGATTTTTATGATAGTCGAAAAATTATCAACAAAATTTTCATTTTGTAAAAATAATTTGTTAGGCAGACCCCACACTGCCGGTGAATGACGAATTGGCAATGCGAGACTTGGAATGGAAGGTCCTCAGAAGTTTTAAACTTAACAACTTCAAATTGGTTTGAAAAAACTTAACAATTTAAAATTCAAAAACAGTACTTTTTGCTATGAATCATCAAAATTAATATTTTTCAACAAAAATGTTCCTTAAAGATTCCGCACATTTTGGCCGCAAACTCGCTCAATGATGGCAAATTGCGCCTGTTTTCTAGTCCATGGTCAGCACCCGGTTGGATGAAGACCGACGAACGAATGGTTGGCTCTAGCCCAATAAAGTTGGTTAAAACCCATAAAATTTTTGTTTGATTGTTATTAATTCATTACAAAAATTTTATAAATATAATTTTAATTTTGCCAAAATGTCAAAATAATGTAAAAACTGTTGTTACAGGGGAGCGTTGGACGGCCCATTCTACCGCGCATTTGCAAATTATTTCCGACGGTACTTAACAAAAATTAACCATTATTTTACTAATGAGATTGTGACAAAATTGATTGAAGGATTTAACTTTTCCTATTTTTAGCTTTTTCGAAGAGTATAAATCACGTGGGATCAATTTTTGGGGACTGACTTTGACCAACGAGCCTCTGCAGGTACGAATCCGGGCATGGACCTGAACTCGACCATTCAACGGTGACAATTAATTACTTATATTAAAGGTTTTAAATAAAAATGATTAAACAAATGATTTTGGTTTAATTTTAAATATTTTTCAAACTAATTTGTAGGCGTGCAAATGAAGTGTTGGCACCCGTTTTACAACAGTCGGAGGCCTCAAAAAATTTAACAATTATGGCGCATGACGACAATAGGCATTTGGTGTTGGACGCAGCCAAAGAAGTAATCAAAATCAAATGTTTTTGACTAATAATTAAACAACCGAAACTTATATTAAATAAATATTGTTAAAAAGTTATTTTAAATAAAAAAATTTAAGATTTTCTCCGAGTATCGCACAACAAATGCAATTGGCAGTCTTGCTTTTCACTGGTATTCACCACCTGAATTTTCGTACGATATGTTGTCGGAATTCCATCGTCAATACCCGAACAAATGCCGTTGGCGCAGGAGGCGGCGGCGGAGGAGGCGCTGGCGGCGGAGGAGGTGCCGTGCAAGCCGACTTTGACCCGTTTGCACCACACAGGCAAGCGAACGACGAACGAAACGCGACTTTACAGGAGGGGAATCAATCGGAGTTCCAGCCGGGCTTTAAGTTAACAAATTTATTGGAAAGATTTTTTCCGAGTGCCATGGAAGCCGACAACATGGCAGCAATTCGTGAGCAGAAGCTTTTTCCAATGGCAACAAAAGTGAACAAAACCCTTTGAAGAAATGCCGTTTTTAGTCTGAAGGGAGGGACTCCATTTTTTTGAAATATATTTTTTTAATTTAAACTGTTGTGAGTTAATTTTTTGGGGAGGTTTTATGATGTATTACCGGATCACAAAACATGCATTAGAACCGTGGTTCTGGCTTTCAAAATTTAATTTTTGAGATTTTTATGATTTAAAATGTTTCCAATTTTTTAGCCCTTCAAACCAGGAGTTGGTTGGTGGCACACGCCCGGCTGTTCAGTCAACGGCAATTTCAGCGCCAACCCCTCCACCGTAACCAGCTCAGCAGCGGCGGCGGCTTGCACAAGACGAGACGGAAATTCTGATTTTTTTGTTTTCAATTGAAAACCTTGCGCAACCTTTTTTGAACCCTCAATTTACGGGTTTTGCATTTTGTAAAAAATTATTTAAATTTTAATAAAATTTTAAGCTTTTTTACTGAGCAACCACTCTGAACCGATCATAGCTCATTATTCTTAAGTATTTTTTCATGTACGGGTGGTCGGACGGCAAATGGAGCTATGGGACTAAATAGCGTAAAGCTAAACAATATCAATATTAATGGCCAAAAAAACACACATTTATTTTCAAAAATATATTTTAGATTGTATTTTATAATAATTTTCTTATTAATATTACTATTAAAGATCGGATTGTACCAGGCCCGATTTGGGTCCGTCTGATTTTGCAAAACCCGGACCCGGACTCCGTCCAGATTTCTTGACCCGGGCCTGATTGAGCTGTGAAAATCCGGATACCCGGGCCGGGGTTCGGAAAAATTTTCAGAAAAAATTGGTTTCTTTTTTCAAAAATTCTATGTTAGCGCACATTTTAATTAAAAAAATATTTGACAATTTATTTTAAATTTTTAAAAATAATTTTAAAGTGATAAAGAAAAATTTAAATATGAAAAAATGTATATATGCTTGCTTGAGAGGGTTCGAAGTTCGAACAGAATATAATCAACATGGGAGGCGACCACTGCGCCATTTGCAAGACGACTTTCTGCTCCGTCAAAGTCCATTCCTATTAAAATTTTTTCGCTTCTCAGAATTTGACACAGCCCCCCTCATTTAAGGACTCAGCGAAGATCAGCCTTGTAGTCCCATTTGCGGGCGGTCGGGGGTCAATTCGGCGCGAATCAGTTCGGCGCGAAAAGTTTGAAACGTGTTAACTTTTTGTTTATTTGACCAAACCAAACAATTTTGGTATCTTTCGAAAGCCCCATGTCTGTAGATGCTATAATAGAAAAGAGCTAGCCGATTCGGCTTAAAAAGGAAGTTATGAGTCACCGCGCCAAACTGGCACGAAAAAATGTGGCGATTTTCACACATTTTAAGCTATAACTTTTTACAGAAAAGATGAATCGACTAGCTTTTGCTTGATCAAAGGTTCAACATACTGATCACTTTTGTTTGATTTGCTTTACTAATAACTAAAGCCCGGATCTGAAATTGATTTTTGAAAAATTGTTAGAATTCGGATCCAGGGACTTGGAATTGAGATCATTGTCCCCTGTTCGGAACCGAATCCATTTGACCGCCCTCATGTTATCCCTTTTGCCCTTTTGTTTTACCCATATTTTCCGCCGACCATTTGACCCTTCCTCGTCATTTTTACAGAAAACGAATATAATTTAAAGTATTGGTTATAGTATGAGTAATAGCTCAACGGTAACCGCTTCGATTTTACTGTTATTTGAGAATATTAGTCTTTAAGAAGATAACTTTTTGAGAAAATGAGTGTTTAGAAGATGACTTTTTGAGTGGGGGTCGTTTGGGCCCTTTGGGCCCCCACGTTTGGGCCCCAGGGACGTTACCCTAAGCTGAGCCTAAGCCTAGGCCAACCTAAGCTTAGGCTTAGGCCTAAAGCTCACCCTAGGCTGAGCTTAAGCTCTGCGTTTCCTGGACACGTGTGTAGAAGTCTCTTATACACATCTAGATGTGTATAAGAGACAGATTTAAATGTTTAATATAAATTTATAGCAATTTCCTGAATAAATTGAATTAGAATGTCGAATTAATTAGCTATTTAAATTAATGTTTATAGCGATTTTCTNGAGCCTAAGCCTAGGCCAACCTAAGCTTAGGCTTAGGCCTAAAGCTCACCCTAGGCTGAGCTTAAGCTCTGCGTTTCCTGGACACGTGTGTAGAATCACACGTAATTCCACCAGAACTCATTTTGGCAACCGTATAGGGGTATACTTGCTTAATGTGCCAATTTCAGTTTCCCTTTTTTGGTTTCAATTGAATTTGACATTGAAATTACTTAAAAATAGTGAATCAGTATTTTATATAAAAAGAATCCCCTAAACCCTGGGGCCCAAACGTGGGGGCCCAAACATGGGGACCCAAACGACCTGCTCCCAACTTTTTTTGCTGGGAAATTGCAAAATTAAGCATTTGAAGATAGTTTTTTGAAAAAATGAGTCTTTAGAAGTTAACTTCTAAAAAAATTAGTGTTTATGATAAGCTTTCACAGTGAAACGGTTAGCGTTGACCTACTATTTATCAGCTTATACAATTTTACGAGGATTTGTTTATTTTTAATTTTGCTTTCTTAGATTCTATTAATTAATAACATCATGGCAAATGATGCCAAAGACGATGAGCTGAAAAGAGAATATTGTCGTTGATGTAATAAATACAACTGACGAAAATGAGACTCAAGAAACGGAGTCGGAATGGGGACAACAGAATCCAGGAGATGGACGGTCAAGGTTGGAATATGATTAAAAGCTACAAAAAAAAGAATTTTTTTTTTAGCATTAGAAAATTCGATTTATCAAATTTTACTATAGGGTCTCTTATTTGTTGGTGGTAAAGCTCAAATTTGCTTTCGATTTCGAAATTGACCGAAATAAATAAATTCGAAAAGTGATTAAATACCGTATTTCCGGCATCTTTTCAGGTTTTTGCCACTCACTCAAGTCTCCGTCAAAATCAACGAGCTTTGTGGTCGACGGCAAAGGAACGGGTCTTCGGTGAAGACTATTGGATTCCAAGGTTTGCTGTGCTTGTTTTATGGGAATTTTCGTGAAAGTTGACCCCACTCAACAAAAATTGGGTAAAATATCGACTCGTTAC
>MEIZ01000152.1:39531-60170 GCA_001723225.1 Globodera ellingtonae | reverse complement strand
CTATTTTGTTAAGGAATTTTCAAAAATACAATTTTTTGAAAATTCTACTTCACGGGGGGGGGGGGGGGGAAACGGAAAATGCACCCTTAAAAATCGAAATTGAGAATTTGTGGAACTTAAAATCAAAATTTTTTAGTGAATTTCGAAAAAAAATTTGAAATTTCTCAATTCTCGGTTCCCGAGTCGAGAAATTTCTCGGTTTTTTTGGGTCTCGTTCTCGGTCTCGAGTCTCGGGGTCATTTATCGGTCTCGGTTCTCGGTGTCATTTCTCGGTTCTCGATTTTCGGTAAATTTCAAGTCTCGAACAGCTCTAGTAAATACGTATGATGAAGAACACAGTTTTCTCATTTTTTCATTAGAAATCTAATTTTTTGTTAAATTAATTAATTAATCAGTTTATAAAGAAAGTGTGAGAAATAAAAGCATAAAGGATAATCAAACCGGCTAATTGTTGTCAATAGAAAAAATGTTGAACAATTGTTTGTGGACTTTGTTCCTCTACATAGGTATTCTGCAATTTTTAACTTTGAACACCTGACAATTAAAAGGAATAAAACACTCGATAACAACATTTAGCAAAACAAGAAATAAATGTTTTTGGGTGATGTAATATTGCATTGAATTTCGAGTTCGCTTCCGATCCGAGTGTTGAAAGAATAAAAAGTGTACGAGTGTCAAATTTAAGGTTTAATCGACGCAATGAAAGGTTGCCTTTTTTGCTAGCAAATTTCCAAAATAATAGAATAGCATGGTACCGGTTAAAACCGGCCCCGGTTTTTGGTTAACCGGGTTTTCATAGACCCGGCCGTAACCGGTTTGGACAATATTTCGGTCTGGATTCGGATATGTAGCCGCGGTGCCGATAGGCGCTGCCGAGAAAATTTTGAATCTTTGACCAATAACTAGGGGTGCATAAACCGCCGGTTTGGGTACCCGATTATTGATTCTCTAACGTGAAATGTATAGGGTTTTGACCTTTAGCGATTTTGTGCTGACACAAAATGAAAACGAAAAAAAGAAATTTATTAATATTTTTGATAAATATTAGTTAAAATCAATCGAACGAAAATGGTATGAAATTGATTGAACATAATTTTTTTCATCTTTTTCTACCAAATAACTCGAAGGTATTGTCCGCGTATTGACAAGAACCATAGCTAAATTTAATTGTTGTGTGATCATTATAAAAAGTAGTTAATATTAAACAAATTTTATTTTTACACAAACGAGCTTACCTAGCCGGTTGAAGCATGTTAAAAGCTCGAATAAAGCCGTTGATGAAGCCTTGGTCCTCCAGCCAACGCAATACCTCCACCTCGTGCTTGGCCTAATATTGGTTATAATTAAATCTTTAGTAAATTGTCCTTTTTACTAAAATAAAAAAATAAATTACATTTAAGGTGCATATTATAATAAAACATAATTTACCTTGAATGAGTCCGGATCTCTGACTAACACAGTCACGGGATATTTCACCCAGTTACTAAAGGAAGCATGCATCTCTATTTTAAATTAAAACAGTGGAGGGAGGCACCGACCTGATTATGGCATATTCATATTGTTTGTTGCCGAACGGGTCAGTGCCTTCAGGTCCCAATTTGTAGACCCAAACTAAAAATATAATTTAAAAATGCATTAACGAATTGAAGTAAACTAATTTTTTCCAAGTTTTCTCACATGGTTGGGCATCCGAGTTCTCCGAACTATGCAGCTGAAGCATGGCATCCTTGTTTCCGGCACGGAAAGCGTAGCCAATGGAATATTTGACAGCACCAAATTCGCTGCCATCTCGATAAATTTTCAGTGCAGTAAATGTGGCTGTTTTTTCGTTTTTAGTCAAGCCTCCATCTAAAAAAAAAATAATAATATGTGTAAAATAGAAAATATTTTATTTGTATTAGCCATATTTAAATAATATATAAATATTTTTATTACAGTGATGAACAATGCAACGCTGTTCTGTTGCCCTTGGGCTGTTTATACCTGCATTGTTTAAAAATTATTTTACTTTTAATTAAAAGTGGTAGAAAAAGGGTATTTTAAGCAAAATACCGAACTAAGAAAAGCATTTAAAAGCATAAATATATGAGAATATTTCATACCCTCAAACCATCGTCCCATAAATTTGCTGAGCTCAAAGTCTTCAGGCGTTGACGGGAGTAAAGCATCCGTGACATTGTCCGCCAATGTTTGCAAGTGATCCGGTGGGATCACATCAGCCAATGTTGTTCCATTTGACACTCGTCGTGTAATGGACCCTAATGTTTGTTTTAATGTTCATTTTTGAGCAAATTTTACCGATAAGCTGGACCACATCAATCTGGCCCTGGGAATTTCTTGGGATGCCTCCGGGTAAAATTGGAATACCTTAAGAATAAAAAAATTACAGACAATTTTTGCTTAAAATTAAAGAATAATATTATTGTTTTAGTCCTAAAACAGGCAAAACATTTACCAGGAATTCTCGGAAGTCCTGCATGCGCAGGTCCATTAGCATTGCCACCACCACCCAAAGCCGATGCAAACCCAGCAATGGCACGCTCTGCCGGGGATTGTTGACGACGAATTCCTAAAAATTTACATCTGGCTCTATTCATGTAATTTTAAAATCTTACCGGTTCCGCCGCTAGATGCGGCTGGTGCTGTTGAACCGCCAGCAGTGGAAGAAGTAGATTCCGCTGCGTTTGCAAGTGCCGAAGCAATCGATTTGGAATCCGTCGCTCCATTTGTGCCACTATTAGTGCCAAGCAAATTGGGCAATGAGTTGGACAGTGCATCCGCCATGCCAGCTTAAATAATTTTTTTTCCAAAATTATATATAGAATAAATAATTCTGAATAAATTTTAGTAATATTTTCTTGCTTACTGTCCTTCACAATTTTTCGCACTGAAGTGCTCAACAATCCAATTAGCCCATTTTCGCCCGGTTTTGCATCCGGTAAGCTTAATAAATATGTTATTTAATCTTATAATAACCTTTGAAATTATCTAATTAAATTTACGGAGCACTGCTGCCGGATGGGTTGAATGGTGCCTTGGCACTTTCGATAAAAGTGTTCAACTCGTTGCCAAATTTGGGGTTTGCTTGGACAAGCGCTTCATTCTGAACAATAAATGAATGTATAAAAAATTACTAAACATTGAAAGCATCTGTTTTCTTATTTTTATAAATGAGAAATCAATTTATTAAAAAAATTATATATAAATTGCCTGAGGCGCATGGACAGTTTGTCCTCCAATATGTTCCAATGGCATTCCCTGAACAGGAATCCCTGCCGAGCGAAGTTCTTTTACGGCACCGGCAAATCCTTCAGGATGGCTTCCAGTAAGGCCAGGAATTCCTATTAAATTTTAAAATTTAAATGTATTAAGGTGTAATTTATTAAAACTCATTTACCGAATGAATCAAGACCAAGGAATTTAATCAGTTGATTTTGCACATCAGTCGGTATGTTCACTTAATTGTAAAAAAATATTTTTTATTTTTTTTAATATTTTTTACTTGGTGGTGCTGGAGGTGGCGTTGCTTCTTCACGCGCACTGAATTTCTGTTGAGCTGGGTTTAAAGGCAAAACTGGCTGTAGGGCTGCGACTGGACTTGGTGTGGACACACTCGGAATATTCTATTTTTTTTTTAAATAAGTGGGGAAATTCTGCAAATGAGTTGATGAGAAATGGTATTTACAATTTATTGATGTTCAAATTTTTAAAAGTAAATTGAATTAAAATTAATAAAAAAATTGCTTTACTTGTGCTGCGACTGATGCCGCCGATGATCGTGCTGGCGATGCACTGATTGGCGGAGACTGTTTCGCTGGTGATGGCATGTGTCGAGTTGGGGCCTGCGGTACGGCACGAGGCGGATCTGCCTGGCGCATAAATGACGGTTTCGTTGGAAGCTAAAGTGTGGCATCAAATATCTTTTTAAATATAATTTTCATTGATTGGTTTTATTAATTTAATTGCAAATAAATTTCAGGATTTTAGTACTTATTTTTTAAATTTTCGGAGACAATAAATGACGCATAGGTATTTTATTTCTTGTTAATAACAAAGATTTTGTCTAAATAAATTTGATTAAATTCTTTACCGGTTCCAATCGCATAATAACAGTCTTCTGCGATTGTCCATTCTGCGTCTGAGGTTCGTATTGGAATGACTGTGGTGTAGGAGGCTGGCCAAAGATCGACGTGAACAAGCAAAATGCGAAAATAAAAAATTGTTCCAACATATTTTCTATTTAAAATTTTAAAAAGTCAATCCAGAAGTAAATAATTTTATTATGGCAAAACTGTTTGTTATTTAAACTTAATAAATGTTATTTTAAAAATTTGTTTTTATTACATAAAAATCAAATTCTCCTATATTTCGGATGAAATTGCAAGTACACATGAAGAAAGAAATTTCTTCGAGGAATTGATGACCAAATCCCATACATTACACCCTATTGGAGAAAGAATGACCCAAAATGATCAACATTATTGGGGGTGGAATCGGGGTCGAATTTCGGCGAAAATGCAGCAAATCGGCGATATTTGGGGCATCGTGCGAAGATTTCTCTTCCATCAACAGCAGAGAAATTTTGTTAGGATGGGGGCGGCGGGATAATGTGAACAACAGACGAAACCTAAAGAAAGATTGATGCAAATTGATAAAACTATTTAATAAAAGTAATTGCATTATATGTAGAAGAAGAGGAAAAAATAGCGAATTTAATTAAGCTGATATTGTTTTTGGTAAACTCAAAATTATATTGTGCAGAATGTCAATACAATTTATTATTTAATAAATTAAACTTATAATAAAAATAACAATAGCTAACTATATAAATTAGGGTGTTTATTTGTTTCTTAGTTGATTTTGAATATTTAAAGAATTTTTTTTTAACTTCTTAGTGCTATTCAATGTATGTTTTATCAAAATTTTTATTTTTTAATATCGATTTTGGTGTACGGGGGATTATTAAGCGAAACATCATTTTTATGCTCAAAATTGGTTGGATTGTACGAGAAACTTCCACATCCGTTGAGAGGGATCATCAAATGGGCTATTTTCGGATATACCGCCGCCAACGACAACAACCTGTCCGAATAGTCCACACACACAAAAAAAAATTTTTGTTGATACGCCTAATAGTTAAATCTAGGAATAAACAAAGGAAACTAATTTTTATTTAAATTTAGACAAAGTAAACCAATTTTTATTTAAATTTTTTATTAATAATAATGGAAGTTTTTTTTTTAAGAAAAAATCTGAAATGGCGATAAATGCTGAAACAATTTTTCTTTCAAGAGCTGATAATTTTGTTACCAACGGATTTAATGCAATGTTTCGGTCTGTGAACGTTCATCCTGATGGCACCTAAACAGTGAATAAATCGGCATCACCGGACCTACCCCCCTCCCCCCCCAATTAAAAATCTCGCGTAAAACATTACAAATTTGCTTTTAATCGTTTAAAATGTGACTTGTTTTTACCTGGTGGGTACCAGATTTACACAAAATGTCTATTTGCGATTAGAAATGCTCAAATCAATGTCTGTAACCAAAGCGAAGTTTACTTAAATTTTGATTTTATTAAAAAAATGTCGAAGTGCGCTTTTTGGTGCTGTTGTTTTTTAGTGTCTTACTGCTGCTTTTAAAGTCAATAAAAAATTTATATTGAATTAAAAAATAATTTAAAATCTTTACTGACTGGGAATGATTAAATTAATGCAATCGGATCAATTTTTTTTATCAAAATTAAATTCAAATCAAAATATTTTTTTTAATTTAAAATAAATTATAAATATTTTATTAAATAAACAAATGTGAATGTTTTATGTGCATTATAACACACTCCAATTAAAAATTTTCATTAAAAAAAATCCGCAACTAATACTAAATCTGGAATGATAGACCAGCTAGTTAAACATTGCTGAAAATTTTGATTGAAAATGGGCCACTTTTCATATATACATACATATCAAATGACCAAAAAACTCAACAATACAGTATTTAAAAAATATAATTTTGCTATTAAATAAGTATTTTTTAATAGGTTTTTGTTTTAATTTATTATATAATTAAAATTAAATGCTCCATGAAAATCTTTCAAATTTGCTCACCACAATCGTATCAATTCAAATGTTGCATTGTATTTGGAATAGCGTTGCTAACTTTTATTTGGTAATTTTTAAATTCTTTGTAACAATTTATTTTTAATTACTGAAAATTACACCTTTGATTCTCGATCATTAAAAAGTGTATCAGGTATAGTACTGTCATGTTTGGGACGGAACATTATGATATGAATTGGTTGCTTAATAACCAAGGTAAGGAAATGTGCAGAAAACAAAATATTACGCTCAAAAATGAGAAGAAAAATGATTGGTCAAGAATGTGCAAAGCAAAGGTAACGGCACAGGAATATGAAAGGTAAAATATAAATATATTTGAGATTACATAATAATAAAATTAGTACAAAAAACTGCTTATAGTGAATTTTCATCATAACATTTTAATATTTAAAAACATTTAATTTAAAAACATTCTGCCTTTTATATCTAACTTTCAGAATATTTGTTTGTGAAAATTAATTTTATTTACTTTATTTAACAAATTACAGGCTTTTCCCAAAAAATTTGGACAAATACTTGTATGCAACTTGGGGAGGACTTTGCGGCGGACTTGGAAATCAAATTGTAGTTAAAATATATTAAAAAAGGCATATTATACATAATTTAGTGGCGTTTTGCCTCTTTATATGGAATCGGGAAGCCGTATGGGCGCAAACCAATTTTTAAAGTAGACCAAAAATGCGAAAAATCACATGGAGCCCATGAAACGGCGGGAGAACACGAAATTGAACACCTTTTTCCAATCTATGCCAGCCAGATTAAATACATTGTAAGAAAGTAATTTAATATAATTATTAATTTATATAATAAATAATTTATGAAAGACGCTTTAACAATTAAACTTTAGAAGCCGGAAGAAAAGAAAAATGAAACATTTGATATGAAGGGATTTGCACCGGGATGTTGTTCGTATGAGGACCCACAAAAGTTGGCTACATTCCTTCGCAATTTTCGAATTTTATTATAATTTTTATTTAGAAGGGCAGTTTCCAGGATAAAAGAGAAATACATTAAAGTCGATGTAAGATTGTATTTTAATAATTTTATGTTTATTTTTTTAAGGGATATTATTTCCAATCATATAAATTCTTCGAAAACCGAAGAGCCGAAATCAGGCAAATTTTCCAGTTTGGGCAAGAAGTTTGTAAAACTGTGGAGACATACAAAAAAGAATTGTTTCAGTTAACATTTAAATATATAATATTATTAATAGCACTATTTACAGAAAATATATTATTAACCTTCTTATAATTTATTTTATTAAACTATAGGGATGACAAAGCTCATAAATTCTGTGTGCATGTTCGAATCGAAGATTTCAAGAACTTTGGCATCGAGTCCAAAAAAGAGTTTACAGAGCATGGAATAGAATTTGCGTTTAAATATTTGAAGGTTGGAATAATAAAATTGGAAATGCACTTAAACAATTATTAACTTTAATTTAGGAAAAATTTGGCAATATTTCTGTCGTATTAATGGGAGTTGAAAAACAATTTTTGAAGGATTTGAAAATAAATAAACAGGTTTAGTAAACTTATGTTTCTTTATTCCATTTTTAAATTTTCAGCTTATTTCAAAGGTTTTTTTGCCTAAAGCGATGTCGCGGGGCGATGATATGGCGTTTGCGACAACTTCCTGCGATTCTCTGCTGATTACAGCTTTGTCCTCATCATTTTCATGGTGGACTGCTTATTTAATGCCAGATGAAGCTATGATTTTTTATAATTCAAAATTTGAAGGTAATTTGATTTATTACTATTTTCAAATTTTTTGGAACTCCTCACCTAATAAAATCTCATAATGGGCGTTTTTAAACTCTCCAAATGAAAAAAAATTCGTCTAAATTCAAAAAAATGAATTAATTAATTTTTATATTATGATTTTCAACTGTTTATAGTCATAAAAATTTGAATTTAGAAATTTGAGGGTTTTAAGTAACGCCCAATGAGTTCTAAGTAACTACATTTTTTACAGTCAAAACAATAATAATTAATGGGAATTTTAAGTCCTGCATTTTTAAGTCAATAAGCTTTATATCTAGGCACTCCGTATGTTCGAGAGAACTTTTTGGCTGAGTGGATACCAATACAATTAATCAACGGGACTGTGATTCTTGATTAATTATACTTATGTTATTCTTTCTATCGATTCTATGAATTTGCATTCTATTAACCCAGGGTTGCGATTTTTGTGGGGTTTCAGGATTGTGGGGGTTGAGCCCCGATTTTTTTTTAAAATATTTTGGATGACAATTCTGATCATTTTAACTTTTTTGGTCAGCAAAATTGAATGACTATTTAAAAAATGTAGTTATTACTTTGTTCAAGGTTGATTGATCATAAGTATTTTAGTGTTATAAATTAGAGATCGGACCGATCGAGATTCTCGATCGTAATCTCGATCGAACAAAATTTTTCGAGATCTTCGATCGTAATCTCGATCGATCCTCAAGTCCGATCTCTATTATAAATTGTAGAAAAATAGCGCAATTTTTATTCAATCTATTTTTTTAAATTTTGAGAATTCAACAAAGTTATAGTCAAAAATTTTCACTGAAAACTTCCAAAATTTAAGAAGTGTTAGCCGAAATTTCGTTAATTTTGAAGCAATTTTCTTAACAAACATTGCTAAAACCTTCAAAAAAAATTTCCGGCGGCGCTATCGGCACCGCCGACTCCTCCCATTTTTTGATTGAATTTTAGAAAGACGCCACATCACGATCGGAAAAAATTAGTTTTGAAAAATCGATTCGAAATCTTGAAAGCGGTTAACCGCGGATAACCGCGGGCGGTTAACGGTTATGAGTAGGGCTCGGACCGATATGCACCAAAAATCGCCAAATATGCGCATATATATGCACCAAAAAAAGGCCAAAATATGCACCAAAAATACCGAAATATGCATCGAAAAATGGCGCTTTTAGTGCAAAACTTTGCTTAACACTTAATTTTTTCATCTTTTAACGTGTAATTAAGTAGGTTTAAGGCCTTTTCGCATATTATTGTAGTATTTTTGGAAAGTTGAAAAAGATCGAAAAAATCGCGGTGGTTTTAACCGTCAGGCCAATTCATCGCCAGATGGCCATCTCCGCGCCAGCCACTCGAGCGCTGCACCATTTCAGCGCCGCGATTTTTTCCCTTTTTTTAATGAAAATTTTCAATTCTTCAAGCCTTTTTTTCGAAAATGACTAAAAGTCATCGTTAAAAAGATGAATTATTTTTCAAAAACAGCCAAAAACCCATGATTTTGGTGCATTTTCTTGAATTTTTGGTCAAAAATGCCAAACTATGCTCAAAATATGCAAAATATGCCAAAATGCAAAATATGCAAAATATGCAAAAAATATGCACGAACCCCCAAAATATGAAAAATATGCACTTTTAAACTTGACCAAAAAAGCTCAAACCAACGCGAAAAGGCTATTTTTAAGCCGTATTCTTCAAAGCATATGAGAAAACAAAATATGCAAAATGCATATAATCCGAGTCCTAGTTATGAGATTTTGAGGACGGGCGGTTAATGGTTAAGAAAATTGCTAACCGTGAGCATGCCTGGAAATTTTTATAAAAAAAATGCTGAATTTTTATGAAAAAAAAAATTTTATGAACTAAATTTTCTTCAACCCCGACCCCCGATCCCCGACCTCGACCCCCGACCCTGACCCATGACCCCGACAATTGGGTCGTCCCCGACCCCGACCCCCGACATCGTCAACCCCGGCCTCCCCGACCCCCGACTTTCCCGCCCCCGAGGGGTCGGGGCTCAACCCTAGTTCAAAAACCAGTAAAAATTGAATATTGTATATAAGTTTCAGAATATCCAACAAACGTAAACCTTCGAATTTTGCTTGGTGGGCAATGCTGCTTTTTTCACGTTCTAATGCTGCTTTTAAAAATTTTTAGATCACAGCCCTGTTTTAACTATTAGTTTAAGTGAATTTCATTAAAAAAAATTTCGTAGCAAATTTTGTAAATGTTTATCTGCTACCAAATTATTGTTTAAAAATTTTTTACGCATAAATATTTGTCTCATTGATCAACTGTTTCTTGTTTTGACTGCGTTGTCCCAACACTTAAAAATGCAGACTAAAAGCATTGTGCCGGTTTGCTCATTTGCGCACCCGCAACCTTCATCTGTGTTCATTGATTGTTCAGTGCCAATAACAATGCTGATGGAAACGACAAAACTTTAAAATAAAAAATTTAAATTCTTTTTATTAAACTTTTCCTTATTTTTAAATTTTAAGATATTAAAAAATAATTAGGTATAATTGAATTTGTTGAGCAAGCAAAATACATACCAAATCAATATTAGAATATGAAGGCCAAACATTTCTTTCACCTTGGCCGCATTTCAAAAAATCACTTATTAATAACTTAAAATAAAAAATTTAACGCAACCACTATTTAAATAAAAATATAATAAGATCAATGAAGTTGTGCGGAAATTTAGATGCGGTTTGATCAATAAATATAATGTGTCAATAATTTGGTGAATTTGCTGTAAATTGTCGACTCCGGTGCATTTTGTTCAATGATTCTTCAATCATCTGAACAAAAAAAAAGATTTTCTAATAATATATCCTGTGAGATAATAATTCGTTGATACATAAAGTATATCTGAGCTACCGGGCGTTCCAATAATGTTGCACTTAAAGTTTATTTTCAAAAAAAGGGGGTAGGATTTGAAATTTTATTTGTTCCTGGCTTAGAATTGTTGCTCACAAATCAGCTCCTCATATTTAACTCATAATTGTGTTTTGCGACACAATCGGAGCATTGGATTTGAAGCAGATTGCATTTTTCATTTGATAATCCATCAGAGCAAATACTCATCGAAGGACCGCTGATAATAGTCTTGACTGAAATTCCACTCGTCTAATGCCATAGATGGGTAATCTGTTATATAAAAATGTAAATAAATAAAAATAATTAGAAAAATTTATTTTTTCAAACGCGTCATATTATTTATACCCTGAACAAATGGTTTAGATTCGGAAAAAATTGTTTTTGTTTTTTAAATTTATTTAAGTTTCCAGCAATTTGAATTAATGTTACGGATCTGTTAAAAGAAAATAAAAAAGAATCAAGAATAAATAAATATGTTATGATGAGTAGCGAACGGATTTATATGCTCCAAAAATGGCCAAATATGCGCATATATATCCCCCCAAAAAAGGCCAAAATATGCAACAAAATATGCCAAAAATGACAAAATGTGCACCAAAACTGGCATTTTTAGTACATAATTTGCTTAACTTTTTTTTTCTTCTTTAAAGCCTTTTAGCGTATTATTTTAGTGTTTTTGGAAAATTAAAATTTAAATAAATTCCGGTTGTTTTAACCGCCAAGCCAACTCTCGCTATTTTTGACTGAAAAAGGCTATTGAGCCAACCATATATCTGCTTATAAAATTTTTTATTCTACTTAGGTTCATAGTTTTTTAACTACACCCCAGACTTCGAAGCAACTCCATTGCTCCTTACTGTGTTTAAGTCATCGGATTATTGTGTTTGAAACCCAACCGTAAACATCTTTTATACCATTTTTTATTTTATTTAACAAAAAAAAATCTATTTAAATAATAATCACTTGATTGATCTGAAATTCATAATGATCAATTATGTCCTCCTCATTTTCCTTAAATCGCACCAAGCAGGTAAACTTTGCAGTTGTAGAAAACTCATTAAAATTTCCAAATTGATGCACTAATGCAGACAGCTTTTGTGATGAATGAAACATCTTCAGAAAATAAAAAAGAATCATTAAGTTAATAAAATAAAATGCCTGGCATAAGGTGCCTTCAACAAATTGTCGTCGATGCCATGAAAAAGATGGTACAAATAAATGAACACTTGGGATTGCAAACTGCATATTTGCTGCATATTTATATTCCTCAATCAGCTGAAAAAACAATTTGCATAGCTTTGAGGAAGTTCAACTACGAAACGAAACTTGCTCGTGAGTGTGTTTAAAATTACAATTAAATTTACCAAAAATGACGGGTAATTTGATTAATTATTTTTGCCCTTACCCACCTCAAAAAGTGCAGCAAATTGGTGCGCCTCCAAAACGAGTTTCGAACAAAATTGCCTTCCTGACAGAATAAAACGCGCCAAAGGATTTTCCACATCGGCCAGAAGTAAATGTTCGCCAATTTCCGACTTTTCAATCCAATTTTTTTCTTCAATTTTAATCGTAATTTTTTGCTTTACAAGCTCTACCACTCGCATAAAGGCCCATGGTTCGGTGGAAGTTCGGATTTCAAAGAAATTCCCGTGCGGCTTAACATTATAAATATTTTTAAATTATATATTTAGGCACAAATTATTTTAAGAATAAAATTGATATTAAATGCCTTAAATATCGGACAATCAATTAAGAAAAGTGTCAATGCCCTGTCATTCAAAACATCAATAGACATTTCGCTAAAACATAAATCCTTAAAATGCCAAAAGAAATGGGCACACTCTTGTCGTCCAATCTAAATACATTGTTTTATTAAATATAAAAGATAGAAAATATAACCTTCCAGCTGTAATTATTCAATGTAATCTTCTTTAAAGTTGTAATATCATTAGAGCTTCGCTAAAATTAAAAATTGTAATTGTTTTATTCACTATAAAGATATAATTTAGATTACAAAACAATGCCTGAATATAGATGCAAAATGGTACACGTTGTGCAGGCCATTTATCACTAATAAATTTTGAGTACTTTGATTTGCAATTGTCTGTGCATTCGTTAAAAATCTAAAAATAAACAAATACTGCTCATAAAATATCCAGATAATAAGAATTTATGGATGTTTTCTGCTGAACGATGGAATTAGTTACCTAATTCAAAATATTAATTACTTCTGCAATGTTGGTTTCTTCAAATGGCACCATTGAATAATGAAGGGAGCAAAACAGTGGGCAAATCCATAACTTGTTTATTTTGAATTTCGGAAAATGTTTTGCTTCATTTGTAACGATACAACCTCTCCATTGTGCTAATAATAATTAAATAATTTTATTTTTTAAAAATTAGAATATTATAAGAGTTTTTACGTTATTAAAGTTTACCATTAACAAATTCAAAACGTTCATTGATATCAAATCTATTACAAAATTTGAATACATCAAACAGAACATCATTAGGAATATAAACCGGTGTAGGCATTTTATTTTTCAGAAATTTGTTACAAACTGAGATAAAAATATTTTTTACGAATGGTTGCTAACAACTGTTATTTTGACAAAGAAAGCTGCTTTAAGAACCAAAAAATGCGGATCTTGAAAACATTGGTCAGCTGTCGTTTTGACCATCTTAATAATAATAATGATAAAAATGAGCAAATATATTTATTTGGTAAAAATAAATGAATAAAGTAGTGCATTTAATTTTAAATAATTAAAAAAATAAACAAAAAACAATCCACAAAATAAAAGCAAAGTTTTTTTTATTGTAATTGGTACTGACTATGCCTGAAAAGCACAGTATACTGACCATTAGGCTAAGATTTTTAGGTTCGAAAAATCTCAAATACGGACCTAAATAGGTGAGAAAAAGTGCCAAACAAAACCCGGGTTCATACGCAAAAATAAATGTGAAAAAAGGTTTGTAGAAATAACTAGTTTTTTAGGTCCGGATAGGTAAAGGTGAGTAAGACAAATTTCCGGCTAAAAACATGTGTTTTGTGCATATCTCGCCAACTAAAGCTGTAGGAAAAATAGGTATAAGCCTAAAAATCTTAGCCCTGATGATCATCATGCTTATGCTTCGTTTAAAAAAATTTTAATTCATCGCACGGGGCTGCTTTTTTGGAAGGTATTTCTCAGCATCAGTTCCGAGACGATTCAACATACCCTAAAATTAGCTTTTAGACAACGTTCTATTATACATAAAGAAAATTATAATTCATTCGCAAAAAATTAAATAGTTAGGCAATTAAATATGAATTTAATAGTGAACGCACTTTGAAGCTATTCAGCCAATTGGCCACCTGGGGGTCAATCTCTTTCCACTTTTTAATCGCTTTGTCCACCGCTTGACTGGCACCAAATGTGAGTGTTCGTAAATCGGGCTCCGCAGGCGCAAGTGGCTGGATTAAAATCTTTTTAAGTAAATATTAAACTTCGTTTAACTCAATTACCGGCAATGCTTGCAGTTCGTCGACATCAACAGTTATAGGCGATTGGGTCGGCACTACGCGCTGAATTGACCTTGTTTTTGCTGCTTCCAACTCAGCCAATTTTCGTTTGAACTCTTCATCTCTCTGTTTTGCAGCTTCCTCCTATGAGGGGGATATGCTTGAATACAAAGTTTAGAATTCTGTTAAAACCATAAAGCGAAAAACTTTCCTAAAAATCAATTTATTCATTCGGAAATTCTTAATTATTTAATGAAAATGCAAATGCTCTTGACCTATTTACCAAATTATCGTTTAAATACATTTTTTGAATGTTTTTAATTAAAAATCAGTTGTAAAAAAAATGTTTTTTGAATGTTTGGTTGACCTGCATGTCAACACGCTGACGCGCCAATGTGGCTTCTTTGGCCTCATACTCCCGACGACGTTTTTCCTCCTCAAGATCAGACATTTTTCTCTTCCATTCCTCCTCCAAATTTGATATGGGTTCTGGCTCTTGAGGTGGCTGGACTAAATAAACACTATATTACGTAATTTTTTAATTGTTAAAATACTCAAATAATTACTAGACATTTATTTAACTTGAAATTAGAGTAGCGGTTGACTTTATTTTACTGGAGAAAATTTTTAATATTTAAATGGATATTTTTGAGAATTTACCAACCCCCAATTAAAACTTTTACCAATAAAAATTACAATTATTTGTTATAGAACTCAAAGCAGCCAAAGTGAAAATTAAAATACAAAAGATGCTCTAATATGTGCATGTAGATGAAATCAAAGTTAAATGACAAGTATTCGTTAGGGACAATGGCAGCGAAATATTTTTAGAAACATCGACTTGATTTACGCTCACCAAGTAATATTTGTAAAAATAGAAGTATAACGATAATAGGGCCAACTAATTTTGACAATTTTGAGATCAGTAATTTTAATAACTAATATATGATTTTCATCAATAATAGAAAAACTAATAAATTTTTTTGAATTTATTTATAAAAAAATCTGGAATTATATCAGATTTAAATTTCAAAATTGTCAAAAGCTTTTTTAATTTAACATTAATTTCAGCCAAGACGCTGTCTCAATTGTGTCAGCTGTTGTTGATGTTCCGTCAATACTTTGGCCAAATCTGCAATTTGCTGCTCCTCAAGCTTTAGCCGCTTCTCCATCACTTCGCGTTCAGAAGGAGCAAGCGGTTGATGATCTTTAATTATTCCGCCCGAAATCGGAATTGCTGGAAGTGCTTCAGTTGGCCAATTAAAGCTGGAGACGGTCGACGGAGTTTCCGTTGCATGCAAAGGTGGAAACGTCCAGTCGGGAAGCGGTTGTGTTGCTGAAATTATCGAATGATGGATACATGGACAATTGGGCATTTACAATTGACAAAAACCCGTATTTGTAGAAGCAGTTAGTAAGCAAAATTTTAGCAAACGTACCAACCGCTAAAGTTATGACAAAAATAGAATGATTTTACAATTTTATTTTTATTAAAACGCAAAGCCGCTTTTGTAGTAAAAATTTTTAGGTACTTTCCCGTTTTGCGACCCCCTCCCCAAATTTGCTGAAAACATCATATATGGGGTTTTCAAGGGTGCTGATCACGAATCTGGCAATATTTTTAAGATCTGACAACATCTAAGATTTTGAAAATCTATGATTTTTGATAATTTTTTTTCACCATTAAGCACCCAAAACCGCTTTTATAGGTTTGAAAAATCATCCCTTTTGGCTCAAAAGTTCGTTAGGCTTAGGCCTTACTTAATTTTCAAAATTTGAACCGGTTTAAAGGTCGCGCCCGCTAAAATGTGGTTTTCCATCTTTTTAGCACCTAAGAAAATCCATAAACCGGTTTTGCAGATTCGTGATCAGCACCCTCGAAAACCCCATATATGATGTTTTCAGCAAATTTGGGGAGGGGGTCGCAAAACGGGAAAGTACCAATTTTTATTCCGCCTTCAAATGGCATGAACTACATATGTTGATTTAGATGCTGGCTTGTTAAACATTAGTTCTCAATTGTGGGCTGTTGGTTAATTAAAAAGTAAAAAAATATTTGAATTGAACAAAAAAATTAGCTCAATTGTCCCGTTACAAATATGTAGCTCGCGATTTTTTGTTAAATAAAAATTAACAGTGGGAACACTGCTGTACAATATAGTAAAGAGATATAATAACAATGTAACTTAATGATAAATAATATAATTAAATCGTACATCGAATATTGTAATAGATTGGTTAATAATAATTAGGTTATTTTTTCCGGACCTCCCTGTTTTTACGGAATAGTTTAATTTGATTCTAGGTGTGTGAGGGTAAATTATGATATTATTTAGAATAACATTTTTTATACACCTTTTAGGATTTTGAAACAATTAACCATTTTAGTTTATTTTAGCAGTTAATGAGATAAAATATAAAAAGCGATTAAAACTATTTGGTTTTAACAAAAATATAATTTATAGATAATTAGAGTGATTTGGTACTGTATTAAAATAAAAATTATGTTTTAGATTTTTTTTCTCGGTAAATCTGGTACTTACCTTTGTCTGCTTCCTCTCTGCGACGCTTCTCTTCCTCCAGTTCGGCAAGTTTACGTTTCCATGCGTCTTGTGTTTTTTGCTGACGCTCCCATTTTTCTATTTTTCAAAAAAAAAATTCAAAATCTAAAATGAATTCCATTCTCTATTTATTTTGAAAAATTACGTACGTTTAGCTGCTTCCTCTCTTTGCCGTTTCGCCTCCTCAAGCTCGGCCATCTCACGCTTCCACTCCTCTTCCTGCTGGCGTTGTAATTCTGCTTGTTGAGCCTCCTCTTGACGCTGCTTTTCCGCTATTAATATATTAATGGATTTAAATAAAAATAAAATAGTGATGAGCGGTGGATGCAGCCAATAGTGTGTTTCTAAATGACCTTTTCCCAATTCTTCTTGGTTTAGCTTCTCCTCCTCCAGTTCGGCCATTTTACGTTCCCACTCCTCCTGTTGTGCCTGCTGATGGCGTTGCAGTGCTGCTTGTCTAGCCGTTGCTTCAATGCGTTGTTTTTCCGCTTCCATCTCGACCAATTTGTGCTTCCATGCATCGAGGTGTGCTTTGTTTTGTTGTCCCAATGCTGCTCTTCTAAAAAAATGAATAAAATTAATTTTGCATGATGCTTTCCAAATTATTTATCTGTCACTTGTTATTGATCATAACTGTCGTTAATATTAACCATTTACTTTTCAATTTAAAAAAATTATTATTGAAAAAACTTGCACCCAGATGGGCATGTCTAATAATTTGAATTAAGGGAGGGAATTAACACCTTTCTTCTTCCGCAATTCGTCGCTTTGCCGCTTCCAATTGAGCCTCTTTTTGTTGCAATTCAGCTGCATGTGCTTGCGCTTGTGCGCTTGCACGCGCTTCTTCCTCCTGACGACGTCGCGCATTATCAAGCTCATTCAGCTTTTTCTTCCACTCTTTCTAAAATAGATTGGTTATATGCTCAAAGTTCAATAAAAAAGATATTTTCAAAAAAGTAAAAATTACTCGGTCAAAATGGACCGGTCAAAAGGCCAACTTAATTAGGATTATTTGAATATCCTAATATTCAAACAATACGCCAACACATGCATCTATTTGTAATTGTTTATTATCAGTAGGGCTGCGATTTATATGGAAATCCATATTTTTTTTGCGCACTCGGAACAGCGTATAAATGCCGTAAATAGTGTTTTTAGCTTTGGTTGGAGCTTCTAAAGCCCATTTTATAATCCATATTTTCCATATTTTTCCATATTTCGCGATTTTTATCCATATTCCATATTTTTTCCATATTTCGCCCTTTTTTCAAAAATTCCTTAACAAAAATGCAATAAAAACGAAAAATATACCCCTAAAGATCGACTTTTTAAAAATTTCAAAAAATGCACCCCTAAAAATTGACTTTTTCGTGACTAAAAATTCTCCACCATAAAATTGAAAATTTTTAAAATTCTGCTTATCTTCAAAAAATTTTTCTGAAATGCCATTAATTTACATATAAAAATTTTAATTTCTCTTATTAGTTCAATTAGCAAATCTTGCCCATTTTTTGCTATATTTGAAAAAAATTTCTCCATATTTCGTCCATATTTTGAAATTTTTGTCCATATTTGGTCCATATTTTGCAATTTTTGATCCATATTTTATGGCCATATTTCGAGATTTTTTATCCATATAAATCGCAGCCCTAATTATCAGGGCTTTTTAGGTAAATACCTATTTTTTCTGCGAGCTTGGCACGCTGAGTTAAGCACAAAAACACATTTTTAGCTCATCTGAGGCTCTAGATGGACTTTATAATAACTATTTTTACCTATTTCGGCTTTTTTCTACCTATTACCTAGGTACCTATTTTTCTACCTATTTCGACCTTTTTGTTACCTATTTTCAATTTTTTGAATTTTTTAAAATATAATTCTGCTGAAAATGGCAAAAAAGGCCAAAATATGCACCAAAAATACCGAAATAGCACCGAAAAATGGCACTTTTAGTGCTCTAAGCCATTTTTTGCCTTATTTTTATGCGAGTTTATTTTTTATTGATTTTTTTCGAAAATGACTAAAAGGCTATCGTTAAATATGAATTATTTTTTAAAGACAGTCAGAAATCGATGAATTTTAGGTCTATGTTTTCAAATTTTCGGTCAAAAATGCCAAAATATGCTCGAAATATGCTCAAAACACCAAAATATGCTTTTTTATAATCGCTTTTTTTTGTTTGGTGCTTAAAAATTTTCGGTAAAAATTTTTTACTTACCTATTTTTGTACCTATTTCACGGTTTTTGTACCTATTTAGTACCTATTTTGGCATTTTTTTCTCACCTATTTAGGTACTTATTTTCCAATTTTTCTTACCTAAAAGTGGAAGCCCTGTTTATTATTAACCTTTTTTTGACCAGTTGGCATTTTTGGTTAAAATTTTGACCGTTTTTTGGACTGGTTGGTCTTTTGATTTGGCGTCTGGGACCCATGGTCCATATTTTCCACTGTCAATATTTTTATTTATTTTTTTACCTGTAGAATTTCTGTTTTTTTTGCTTGCTCCTCCGCGTCACGTTGCGCCTGTTCTTTGCGTCGCTTTGCTTCCTCCATTTCAGCTAGCCTATAACATACATACATATAGATAGAATAAAAACAAATTAATCCTAACCTAAATGACTGATTATATCAGTCTACTTTAGACCTAGTCTTGCTGAGAAAACAAGACATACTTGCGTTGATAGTCAGCTTGAAGGCCTTGGAATAATGCGTCGTTGCTGAGTCCCTGAGCACCAGTTCTGGCCTCGTCGTTCAGCGCCTGACGAGCGCGATCCAATTCAGCAATTTTGTTTTTCCAATCCTTCTCAAGCTGGTCAGCCTTGGCATCTTTTTGTTGTTCCTAAAAATTAATTTAAAAACAAAATTTTTTTTTACATATTTCATTTGTCAGATATTAATTTTGATTGTTACATTATGAATTTTTTTGCCCATTATAAATTTTACAAAATCAGCATGCATTATCCTGAACGCCAACTTGGTGGTCAAGTTTTAAATAGGCTAATTTTTGTAAAAAGATTTATCCAACAGAGCTTTTTGCAACAAATATCTTGCTCTGAACCATTTTTGTGCTTAAAATCAAAAACTTTCGATGAGGCTGAACTAAATGCCAAAAAATAGCATGTTTAATGCGCAATTTGGAGCATATAAATCCGATCCCTAATTATGAATCATTAGCTCATTATTCATTTCTATTAATTTGTAAGAATTTTTAAATGATTTGAACATATTAATAAAGCAATAAATAACATGATATTTATATCGTTAAAAGTTGCACCTTTGCTTTTTGCTGTTTAAATTCAGGAGTTAGTTCCAGTGGCACATTCGCATCCTTCGGCATTTCTTTTTGCACTTCTTTCCTCAATTGTTCCGGAGATTTGCGCATTTCGAGCGGTTTTTGAGATGACGTTGGCGTCGTAATGTTTTGTGTAAATGCTATAATATTTCTTTTGGAACCTTCACGTGATTTTAAAATATATTTAAATTATTATAAATTAGAAATAGGCCCTAATTCTGTGCCCTAAAGCAATACAACTCTTTGAATACCTGCTACACTCGTGTCATTTGTTGTCATAAGCAATATGTTTAGTGGAGTAGTTGGAATTGATATGTTTGTTTGGGTTGATGTTGGAATTGTTGAAGGGATTGTTTGGGTTGTTGACACAAACAATCTGTTTGGTTGTTGTTGGAATTGTTGAAGGGATTGTTTGGGTTGTTGACACAAACAATCTGTTTGGTGGTGTTGTTGGAATTGTTGCAGAAGTGTTTGTATTGTTGAGTTTGTTGAAATTAACAATTTGTTGTTGTTAGAGTTGTTGGAATTGTTGCT